>VWZF01001121.1:2339635-2399277 GCA_013396755.1 Sclerurus mexicanus
TTAAAAAAAAAAAAAAACAAACACCAAAACAGGGAAGAACTATCTATTACTTTCACCTCAAATCTTGATCAGTACAACAGCAAACAGGCACTGTCTGTGTCTGGCAACCACATATGCTCAAGAGCAAAGATATACTATAAAATGGCAACAATAGATAAACAGGTCTGTACATATAGGGTTAAATCTCACATGTGTACAGATGAAGGTGAGAAAGCTGAGAGATGAAAATCAACTAAGACTAAGAAAAAGAGTACACTGAGAAGATTAGGGGGAAAAGTATTTAACTCTCCTTCCCTTTTTTACACATTATATTTATCATGCTTTATTTTTGTATTGATTTTCACTGCTCTGCTATAAAAACATGTTTGTCCAGTGCTCTGGGCGCTCTCGACATAATTAAATATATACTAAGCAACATTTCTGTCAATTATGCCTATATTCAAAGCAACTCACTCCTCATCAGTGTAAATACAACAAACAAGTTAATTAACCTTGTGAAAAATTCCCCTGGAGGATCCTAAACCATTACTATGAGTGGCTGGATGACATGCATATCTTTATGTTCATAGAATCCTAGAATATCCTGAGTTGGAAAGGACCCACAAGGATCATTGATGTCCAGCATCTAAAGACAAAGTATAACATGGGTTCCAAGGAAAATGCAGACTGGGTAGGATTTGTTACTGAGGGCCAGCTGGGTTGGATTATTGCATGCTGCCATATAAAACCCTGGGAAAACTGATAATCCTTGGGTTGTTGGTCCAGGAAAACTGAGAGACAACTCAGATGCTGTCTGAAAGACCAGAAAGACACCATAGCCTAAAATCTTTCTACATATTTTTTTTTCAGGGAAATGAGTAGGGACCAACTTATTATAAAATAAGGAGCACTGAAACAACTGCCTCAGTATTTTCAAATTTTCCTTTTCTACTTTGAAAGAAAAAAAAACAACCCTAGTTTTCTTTTGTCCATGACTGGCTCAGAGTAAGGTCATATTAGTGCTTAAAGAACATACTTCTGTACTTCTCCTTTAAAATTTCTTTTCTGCCTTCCTCATAATTGCCATCAGCTTCATAAAGGAAATCATATTGTTATATTGATTAACAGTGGCTGCATTTTCCAATTATTTCTATAATGAGTATAGTGCCAATGACCCAGCAAATGGACAAAGACCTCACTTCAGATTAATGTTAATTTGATGTAAATTGTTATTTTTCTCCTTCTCACCAGCAAATGATGATGATAGATCCCCACTGTTAATTAATCAAAACCTCTCAAAATAGAGTTCAGCAGGTGGAAATAATTAGCAGTTAATTGTCTTGTGTTTATTACTCTTCAGAGATGTAAAAAACAGTCTAGTTTTATTTGACAGTATTTACTAAAAAGACCTTTAATAAATAAATTAGTGGCATAAATGTTGTAGTTATGGTAGGAATACTTGTCATTGTACATTTGTTTTATGACACAATTCAATGTACAAAGAATCAGCAATTTTCCCTCCAGAAAAGCAGCATTTCAGTAGGTGCAAACATTTGCCTTTTGTTTCATCTGCAAAATTTCCTTTTGTTTGTTTTTACCTGACTGAATAATTGAGTGGCAGAAAAACATGAACAGAGTGTTCCAATGTAAAAACACACATAAGAAGGTTTTTGTCTCATTTGCACTTTGATGGCTACAGAGTTTTCTGTCTTTTAGAAACAAACATGCTTTACTTGCACAGAGTAGGAGTTTACTAACAGATATATTTCTCTCATGATGATAATGGTAATGACTATTTTTTGGAGTTAGTGGGAAAATACCCCTTAAGGGCCCAAATGGTGTTATGAGTTTACATCCACAAAAGAGGCACTTTACCCAAATCAAAGGAAACTTTAGAATCCAGATTATTGTTGTATTTACAGTAAAATAGTTCACCATCAGATTAATAAATGAGGTTGTTTATGAATTCTTTTTTTAAAAAAGAAAGGGGAGAGCACTTAAAAAAGAACAGTAACATTAAGATAATCAGTAGTCATTAATCTGGATTTTATTCTTGAAAAAGTATCGTTGATCAGGCTATAGCCAATATTGAAATTCAAAATCTATGTTACCTGGAGCAGCAGATTTTTGTTCCAGGGACTTCTTTTTAATCTCAGGACTGATGGCCACATGGAATAAGGAGCAATATCGTTTAATTTCCACTACGCTACTGTTTCAGAGAGAGTATTTCAGTTTTTTCATGTTTGGATGGCAACCTATGATTTTTAAAATATGAGTGAGAAAACTCATCAAGAATTAAACTTTGGTAGTTTTGTTGGCAAATAGATCTGTCTGCTTGACTTTTGCTATTGCTCATATGATAAATAAACCAAAATAATGGTGACCAACTAGAGTTTTAGTATTTTTAAAATCCTAAAACTTTCATGAATTACATAATAATTTAAAAAAGTGGATATTTACATGTGTGTATGTGCAACTTAGAGCAGAAATTTCTGACGCTGCAAACACTCTCATATACTTGCCATGTAAACAGTTAATATGATCAGAGAAATGCAATTAAACTTAAAAACATTTTTGATTAGTGTTTTTATACTGTCACATTTAGTTCCAGACAAGTTTATTGTTTTCTGTAAGACCTTTCCTTGCAGTCAAACCTGCCTGTTTGGTACTGGCATAATTTTATCTCAGAAGTCATTAGATAAGGTTCATTGATTTATTTCTTTCTTCAATGTGACAATATTTGATTTAATTTTGCCTATAAAGAAAATGCTGAATGCCTTGGGGGAAAAGAACCAACACAACACACACTTCTGTTTGCTTTATCAAATGTTACTGTAAAAACAAAAGGATAAACATCAGCTGCCACTTAAAGGACTCAACTGTCAGGTGGTGATCAGCCAGTGCTCAGCAAGGTCAGGTCTTGTAAGAGGAAGATTTACACTGTTTGGACCCTCTGGACCAAGGTGGTCAACTTCAAGACTAATCTAGCAAATTAGAGACACAATGACCTACCCTAGACATGTTCTTTTATATCATATTTCTTGTTTACTGGTCAGATTGGAGTTTTTCTGCCATTTTGTGTGCCAGGAGAAAGTTCTACTGAACTTTATTTGCCATTCATTATTTTGAAAAGACTTTTGAAAAAAACCCACCTTTTTCTTTAAGAAAGAATATATTTCTCTATTAAAAATGCATAATTCTTCTATCTAAATGGGTAAGATTGTTGAAATACATCAGTCTGAATTCCCTAAAATAAATTTTTAATTTTTTTCCTTGACTCTCATATTTTGCAGGTTATTTTTAGCTTTAAGGTTTCCAAAAAGCCATTTAGCACGATTTTCATTAGAATTTTTCTTTATGACTTTAAAATGCCCTGACTGTGATCATATATTAGTACTAAATGTAGCTACAGGACTGTTTTCTTAATGCTCTGTTTTCAATAGTGGGGGATGACAGCTGATTAGCAGGTTTTTATATGTGTATATGTTTGTATACACACCTACAAACTTCTATGTACAAGCACATGCACACACACATAAACTGCTAGGTTAGTATTAAGGTTATAATTTCATCTGTACGTTTGTGCTCAAAATTTAAGACATCAGTCCTCTCTACTGAAATTCGATGTGAAGCTCCCATGGTGGTTCATTTTGTCAGTCCAAATTTAGCATAGGCAGTACTGAAATATATATTAAAAACTGTTTTAAGAAGCCCTACTGATACCTAAGTGATATAGGTGTATATAATTCCCTGTCATGGCATTCCTTACAATAATTTAATAATAAGATTGCTCCAGTTTTATTATTTTCTCCTTGAGTTTTCCTTCTCTTGTTTTATGCTTTCATCAGTCTCAGCCAGAAGGTAGAAACAAAAAACCCAGGTGGATTTGCAAGCTTTATTTTTTGGGTTAAACAGAGGCATGTAATATTCAAATAATTTCTTTCAGCCTTAGAATTAGAGACCTTGAAATGGAAACTGATTTTTCACTTTCCTATAACAATATTTTTATGAGTGAAATTGGAAGAGCAGCACTCAATGGAAGAAGAGGGAAAATGGACCTGGCTGCTGCTACAGGGGAGTTTGATGTTTTGCTTGGAGAATAAAGGAAAGCTTTTATGCAAATACCTACAAAAGGATCTTTTTGTTCTGCAGATCACATTCTTCTGACTCTCCATCTTGCATGAATTTTCCTCTCCCTTCCTACCAAATGGGAAAAAAATAGGTTTAATTTTTTAGGGACACAGTTGACCAGTTTTAAATGTTGGCATTGACTGTAGCTGAACAAATGGAAACCTTTTCCTTTTAAATGCCTGCTTATATTATATAACATTTTATATGGAGATTTCTGAAATTGGAGAGGTGATAGGTAACATATTCCATACTCCAGGTAAGGAACTGAAACAAAGAATCAAGGATAGTCTATAGGCTGGTACTACAGCCTTACCCAAATACTTCTTCCCAGTCTCTTAGGCCGTGTGCAACTAATTTCTCTTTCCATGACTCTCCTGCAACAACTGAAAGGGAAGATCATAAATTATGTGAGAATACTGGACAGGGAAGAGTTTTTAGGAGCTATTGATTGCACGTTATTCTGTTTCATATAAAAATTACATTCTGTTTTACATAAATAATTAAAAAAAAAGTATAAAATTTGCAGAACTAGTGAAATCCCATGTCAATGTAAAGAGCTCAAAATCCTCCACCTACTTCTGTCAGATTTGCATTTCAGATTACCAAGATTTCACTGTTATGTCATTTTTTGGAAATCTGAGAAGAAATGCTGAGACCATATGAAGTAAAAATTTTAAAACAACAAAAGACCCACTGGCCTAGATATGAGCCAGAAAACTCCCATTTTAACAATTTGAGACTTTTTACAGCCATGTTGAGTGCACAAACAGTGTGCACACAGAAGGATTCTGAGATCACAGTGGGATGGCTAAATAAAAGTGACAAATGGGGTTGGAACATGATAATGCAATAGAAGACACAAGCTAGAAGGCCCCAAGGAAAAGATATCTTTGGCCCCATGGGAATCCATTGTCCTATGCACTGGTATAAGTAGGGCTCACAACTACACAAGAAAAAGATAGGACCACCTGCAGGGTACTTGCCCAGCAACAAGTGAAAGAGGAACACTTTTCCTCATATGGGGCTCTTGCACAGTCAGGATGGTTGGCCCTCAATCATTTTTTTTCTGGAAATCCATCCAAGTTTATATCAATAGCACTGAGAGAAGCATTTAGGTAAGGACAATTTTTCCCTCCTCTGGAATTCATGTTCCAACTGTTCTTTTAAAAATATCTTAGGAGTCACATATTCTACTGCTTTATATAATGTTAATTTTTCTTACCTAAAGATTGTACTCATTTGTAATAATTTGCATGGGCTAATTAATTTCTCATCTTTGATATGTAAGTATTTTATATACATTGTTCATAAAAAAAGTTGTCACAAAAGTTGCAACAGAATGAGAAAATCAGTTATTCTAGTCATGAGGTGCTGAAAGTAGGGGAGTACTTCTGAATTCTATGTGAAATAAAAATATTTTAAAAATTGAGCCCATATTTACACTAACTTCTGAGTTTTGGAAAGGTACCAAATATTGTCTTTAAAAAAATCTGAATTTGGGGTCTCATCAAGACAGTTCAACGAAACTAAGATAAGCCTTTATGTTCCTACTGATAGGTTTTGAAGCAGGGAAGTGGTTGAAGCATCAAGCCTGACAAAATTCAAGGGGCATTCGGACAGTGCTCTCAGGCACATGGTGTGACCCTTGGGGCTGTCCTGTACAGGGACAGGAGTCAGACTTTGATGGTTCTTGTGGGTCTCTTCCAGCCCAGCGTATTCTATGATAGTCTGATTCTAAGATGCAAAATCTGAGACTGTAATATCCAATAAAAATAGCCAACCTACCTCAATAACTGCATACCAACTGCTCTTTATTTACTTTAATAGTTAATGTTATATATAGTAATAGTTAATAGTAAATGTTATGTTGTATAGCTTACAAACACCAAGTGAAGTGTATTTTGTGGGAGTTTTGTAAATAGACAGAGTGGTCTTTCTTAAGCTGTTTCTAGCCTTCTCTAAACATCAGAAGAAAGTAGTTGGTGAGAAAAGGTACTATGACTTTAAAAGTTGGAAGATGTTGGGGAAGGAGGGCAAGAAATCAAAGACACTTCATCATCAATGGTGGTATCAAAGCTAGGATAAGGAAACCTTATGTGAAGAATAAAACAGAAATTGTTTTTCTCAGACAAAGTAAAAACTGAATTGTGAGAAGACATCTGGTCCTACAGCATGATACTTTGTCATAGCACTGAGTGAATCCTCCAAAGTGCTAGCGAGATTCATATCCATATCTAACATCTCAGACTGCACCTCCTGCATCCCAATTATTTCCTCATTTTGGCCTGACAGTTTTGTGTGCCCAGTAAGGAGTAAATTTGGCTAAGTTTCCAGGTACCTAGCATTCCTGCAGAAACAGTACCAGTAACTCCAATGAAAACAGCAGATGTCTGAAAGTCCTGGGGAAACAGCCGTTCTCTGTGGGCATCTTGGACATGCTGACCTCACCACATGTGTGATGTAGAGTTCAGAGCCACCTTCTCAGAAACTGCAGCTTATCCAGAATACCCTTGCCATCTGTGCAGATCCATGCCATGGTCTTTTCCAAAATTGCTAAGAAAAAGATAACAAAATTTCATGAAAGAAAAAGAGCTAGATAAGAGCCACATATTCCATAAAATTTAAGGTGAAAAGTTGGTGTGAGGGAGTGGTTAGATGACTGGGATAATAAGTTTTATCACTTAATTAATCAGTTCTAGCCTGGGTTGTTAATGATTAAACATAATTTCTATCAATGTGACTGTGCCGTGGACTGTGTTGAGATGGTGGCTTAGCTCACAGATGTGAAGATATATCTTCATCACATTGAAAGAAGAAGCCTGTCAAACAGGCAGGGTTTGGTTGACTCAGCAGAGAGATCACAGTAACTCTGAGGTGATCTCAAGCAGATGCCATGTGAGCGGTTCTGGTAGGAGAGCTGCTGGAGAAGTTTGCATTACTACGTCTGTGCTGTACATACCTTTATTCTTCCCCAAAGCCTTATCAATCTTGGATAGTTACTGGATCATAACTGCTATAAAACAGAAAGGGAGGAGAAAAAAAAGGAAACAAAATGGAACAGTGACTTAATAAGAGGAAAAAATTCAGTAGAGTTAAAAACTCAAAGCCCAGTTAAAGGTAGTGAAAACTCTAATTAAAGTGCAGTCAAGTTGTATTCACTGTCCAATCCTAAAATCATAGGGACAGAAGTTTTATTGTGATGAGATGGTGGATAAAAACCATGAGGACATTAGATTCAAAAATTTATTTAACGCATAAAGCAAAGTCTAAATAAGATTAAGGAAAGCAACAAGTTGTATGGAGGCCTCAAGCTTTCTTATATGGAAAGAAATTGGATATAGTTCTTTCTTTAAGTTGCCTTCAGATACGGGGCTTTGAACAACATTAACCGGAAAAATCTAGAAGTAACGCTTTTATGATTGATTTGCCTTGAGAGTCTACTAGCTCCTTCATCACACAGTCTTAGCTGGGTGGTGCTTGAGGAAAGAAGCCAAAGTCAACAGGATAAGGAGTTAACAGCGCCAGTGTACAAAATAGAGTTATCCGTTACCAACACAAAATTTAAAAATAACTTAAATAGCCCGATGTGTATCACAGACCCATTCACAATAATTTTAAGCTACACACTGACAGGTTATGTGGATTTTCACATGCTAATGTACCAGTTCAATAAAAAAATAAATGAATAGCCCAGTGTGTATCTTTGTCTAGATCCCAAGCAACTTAACTTACACTGACAAGTTACATGGGATTTACCAAGCTTATTTACCACTTAAAATCAAAATATATCCACCATAGTAGCCCCATATCAAGTTACATGCAGAATGTGCTTCTTGTAACAATAAATGATCTCATACGTGTACCATAAAACTTCACTCGTTTGCCAAAACTTCAGAAAAGAGAAGTAATGCAGAAACTGATCCTTAACATTAATATTGAACAAAAGGGATAGACAGAGAATGACAAAAACAATTCTAACCAGCTCAATAGAGCAATGTACACCAGCATGACCTCATAACAACAACAGTTTGAGTCTCTGCAGGCTTCTTAATTAGGAACATCAGAGACTTATTCAAACAAGCATGTGCAAATGTAACTTCATTCTTTCAAAATACTTGAATCAAGGAAAAAGAAAGTCTAAAAGCAAATTACTTAAAAGTAGCTTCTGGTTTGTATTTTTAGAAGTTGAATGTGTATATCAAGCTAAGCCACCAGTTAAATACCTAAAAGCCCCCCCCTCAAAAAAATCCATAGCAAGTTCAATCCATACATAAGTTCATTGGTCTGAATGGAAGGAACTGGATTCCCTTTTTGATTAAAGTCCTACTTAAATGAAAAAGAAATAATGATCTCCATTCTTCTCCTCCAAAAAGAGAAAAAAAAGAAAAAAATGAAAATAAAATTCAACCGTTAATATTTGGCATAATAGTCCCATCTGTTTTGTACATAGATGTTTTTCAGTAACTTTTGGACAGTGAAAAGTTGCAGTGACACCCCAATTCACAAAATCAACATGATAAAAGGTTGACATAGTCAAACATTCATCTGTTCTGGTTTTAGTAGGCTTGGAAATACCAGAGATCTATTTGACTGATTAAACACTGAGATGGTCTTTCCCTCCAAGTATGGATATTTACTTACCCTGTCTTTCCATGAGATATTGGTTACTCTGTAGAAAGATCATTTTAAGGGAAATTTTGTCATTTCCATCCAGATTCCAGTTCCTTCAGTCAGGTAAGTAATGAATTTTTAAGGTCTAGGGTTTATTTCAGTCCCATCAAGACTATATGATGCATGTGTGGCTGAAATACACACAAAAAAATCTCCTTCTAGAAGCACTCTGTATTATTCTGGGAGACTTTCAAATTAGAACATAATGTGCAATTAAAAAAAAAGAAAGTGAATATAGTAAATAAAAAGTAATTTTACCATTGGTGTTAGTCTACAGAAAAATTAGAAAGAAAATTTACTGAAAAACCAGTCAGATCATGGAAAGGGTGAACATCATATCTGCAGAGAGCAAACACAAGATTTCAATATCTTCTCCTAAAGTTTTCTCTGAGCTGAAATGAAAATGCCACGCTCCTGATTCTAAAAGAAGCTCGACTCTCCTTTTTCTGCTGTTGTCTAAAATCACACTGAAAGCAATCAACTGTTTCTTTATTACTGTAACATTTTGGAAGAGGACACTCTAGTCAGAGATTCATTCTGTAAACGGCTGTGTTGGTTGAAGATCTCCATTCCTCTGAGAGAAGTGCTCTTTCTCCCACACTACTGCTCATGGGGAGCCATATGTGAACAATACTGCTTCAAGATAAATCTGAAATTTTTACTTAGTTTAGTAATGAGGCTTGAGTTACCCATCTCTTTCTACATACCCAAAACTTTCTAAGTTGCTGACTGCTCCAGGAAGAGGTCTCTGAACTGCACTAGAGCTGTGACAGTGGCTCTTCCATTTACCTGTTCCTTCGCAGTACTCTAGTGCGGTTTCTACTATGTTGTGCATGGTTTTTTGGTTTGGTTTGGTTGGTTGGTTGGTTTTTTGTTTGTTTGGGCTTCTTAATTTTATTTTGTGATTCGACACTACAGATTTAAGTCAAAGCTGCACTCAACTCATTCTTAGGGTTTCAGTAAACATGCATGAAATTCAGTAGATAGAGTGATGTATTTAAAGAGTATTTGCAGTCTCTAACCCTTTTCCTGTTAAATATAATTCAGACCATCTGATTGAATGTCCCCTAATTCTTTATTATGCTACTCTAAGGAAAAAAAGTATGCACTAAAATCAATAATATATTGTTACTGACTCATTCTACCCTACACCATTTCATGTCATTCCAAAGTGACATTGAAATACCACTACTGGAACAGTGAAGCTATTTTTCAGTTATAACAACAGCTACTGGTTGGAACAATTTGTGGGAGAATTTGGAAAGCACTTCTGCAGTTATTAAGCACTGCCACATTCTTTCCAAGCACCAGTGATGGTATCAATTTAGTTCTATTCACCTCACAATAATATTTTCCAGATAAGCCATTTTCAAACCTAATGGTTCAGGCTTAGTATTTCTGGAAGTAACATAGAAGGGCAGGACTGGCTGATGGAGCTGGTCTCGAGACACTTGCATAAAGAATTAATTTCATAAATAATTCTTTAAAAAATAACATGCCCACATGCTAAACTGATTATCATCAGGAAATGTGCATGGGAAAAATGTATTCCAGCTATCATCTTGACTCCATTTTGGGATAATGTTTTCTCCTTCTGGACTAATTTCTCCTTCTAGAAATATCTGTAGTTCAATAAACACACATAACTCCTAGCTGAAAGGTCAGTGAAAACACCAGAAATGTGCAGAGTTCAGTGCTTTCTGCAGTGAGGACCAGGACTAAATTCTAGTCCTGTCTTTGCAGTTGCTGTGTAACTATGGCAAATCACTTATTGGCTGGTATATTTTTACCTGCAAAAGGGATTAATAACACTGCCAATTTTGGCAAAGAAATTAAATATTTTTTCATAAAAAATAAGTATTGGCAAGCTGAATATCATTATCAATAAGTACAAGGAAATACCTTGTAGTCACTGATGCCCTATTAGAAGATTGATTAGCTTGTCTAAGGACAGTTTTCTATCAAGAACTGACTGGCTGCGCATTAAAATTATCTGAGGTTTTTCAGGCATTCTGCTCTTTTTGACATGAGAAATAGGAATCTTAACACTAGGTCTTGCAATGAAAAGCTATTGCATTTCTCAGAAAACTCTAAACCTATGAAGAAATAACTCTAACATGCCATTTTTAGTGGCAGTTTGTAGCTTTACTATTGCAGTGTTTCCTGGAATGCCATTGCCTGTAATCTGATTATATCGCTCTGGCAAGGGACAATTTTGTGATAAATTACATATTCAAGATGCACATGAAATAGGAATATAGTGTAAGATGTTACTGAGGTTAATGAGTATTTTATGAGCATGCATCAAAGACTTTCAAAATGAGTGAATCTGATATCCTAATACAGTCAAGTTTATGGGCAAACTTCTGCTCTCTACCAGTAGGTTTCAGACCTGATCAGTGGAGTTTTATAGTCCTTTTATCCATTACTGAATTATTACCTCACTTGGTGGATTCCTTATGATTATTGATTCAAAGTAAAAAAAAAAAAAAAAAAAACCCAAACCAAAAACAAACCACCAAGAAGAAATTAGAATATTTTTCTCAAAGATTCTTAAAATTGTTTTGTAAAAAAGGTCCAGGTTAAAAAAGAAGTTGACTTTCTTGTATTGTTAAATGATAGTTCCATGTAAAATCAGATCAATCGCCTACAATGCCATCAAACTGCAAAGTCAGTAAACATTTTCACAAATACTTAGGGGGTCACTCACAGATTCCTTACGCTTCACTAGTTTGATTTTACAATGGATCATATTTACTACAATCTGTATGAATTGCTGAAAAATAATGAATCAGGTGTATGTATAACATAGCATTTCAGTATTTATGAGGCCTGATAGGATTCGTCCTAGAGTCCTTAAAGAACTGGCTGATGTCATCACAAAATCTCTTGATTTTTGAGCAGTCTTGGGATTCCAGAGAGGTCCCGGCTGACTGGAAAATTGTCCTGATTTCAAGAAGGTCAAAAAGCAGGACCCCGGAAGCTACAGGCCTGTTGACTCACTTCAGTGCCCAGTAAAGTTATGGAGGAGATTATTCTGGGAAGTATTGAAAAACATCTGAAAGACAACACTGCCACTGGTCACAGCCAGCACGGCTTGATGAGACTAAAGTCCTGCTTATCCAGCCTGATTTCCTTCTATGACCAGGTAACCCACCTTGGTGATCAAGGGAAGCCAGGTGATACAATCTTTTTGGATTTCAGTAAAGCTTTCAATACTTGTTGATACTTTTCCAAGCATCCTTCTGGACAAAATGTCCAGCACACAGCTGGATAAACATACTGTGTGGTGGGTGAGCAATTGGCTCACAGGTTTAGCACAGAGGGTAATACTGAATGGAGTAACATTAGACTGATGACCTGTCACTAGTGGGGTTCCACAGGGATCCATCTTGGGGCCTGTGCTCTTAAAAATCTTTATAAATAACTTGGATGCAGGACTGGAAGGGATTCTAAGCAAATTTGTAGATTACACAGAACTCAGTGGAGCTGTTGACTCCCTTGAAGGCAGGGAGGCCCTACAGAGAGACCTGGACAAATTAGAGGACTGGGCAATCACCAACCAAATGAAGTTCAACAAGAGAAAGTGCCCAATTCCTCACCTGGGATGGGGTAACTATATGTACAGGCTCGGGAATGAGATGCTGGAAAGCAGTGACACGGAAAGGGACCTGGGGGTGCTGGTCAATGGCAAGTTGAATCTGAGTCAGCAGTGCCCTGGCAGCCAGGAGGGCCAACCCTGTCCTGGGGAGTATCAGGCAAAGCATGGCCAGCTGCTTGAGGGAGAGGATTGTCCTGCTCTGCTCCGCACTAGGGCAGCCTTACCTTGAATATTGTAGGCAGTCTTGGGCTTGAATAGTGTGTGTAGTTTTTGATCCTTGTGGGTCCCTTCCAGCTCTGTTTCTGTGATTTGCACTTCTATATGTATGCATAATTAATTTTAGCATAGTAATGTCTTAGAGTGGGGAATTTTTCCCAAGAAATATAAACTTTACTTGTCTGTTTACCCTTTGTTCTGCAGACTAAAGGCAAACCTATTTCTTTTATTGGTACTAGAAGAAGAAAACAGAAATTTTATTCTCCTAGTATTTAAAAGAGACAATATTTTGGGTAGAGTTCAGCTTCTCGCTATAGGATCTCAGTACCAAGTCCAGACATTTAAGTTTCACTCACACCTATCAGAATTCAAATAGTTCATTAATGTAAGGCCATGTGGTAATCTACTTTTATGGGCTGTGTAGCAACTCTCTCTGTGAAAATGGTCTGTGCAAACAATAGGACTAATTTAAGTAGAAGCCATTCCTTTGAAGATATTCAAATAGCAAAATTGAGTCCTTACTTAAAATCCTGTCTAGATCACTTTTTAGCATACTCTGCTGCCAAGCCAATCAAACAGATAAAATCATTGGCAGAATAGATTTGACAAGCCATTAAAAAAAAAAAAAAAGAATCATTTCCTCGGTCCCTGAAGAAATTAGCATTTATTCTCTTATAAAATCTGCCTTCATAATGATTAGGTCATGTGTCATGATCATGGCATAATGCATTCCATAAAAATTATTTCACATTCCTTCATGCTTATTTGAGAATAGCTTGTGATTATGAACTAGTACATACATAGGCAATTAATAACCAGCAATCATTTTAAGTGTTGATACCTATGACAGTCAAGGCCAAGTGAATCATGTGTGCTCAGCTTTTGGTATACTCAGGAAATCCAAGGCACTGAGCTCACTTAATGTACTACATGAAGTTGTTCCCTACATATACAGGTCAGCTATGCCAGACCCTATTTATCTCTTCAAACACAGTTGCCATTTTTCCTACTAGCTGCTGAGCATTTTTAAAACAGAAAGTTGTCATAGTTATAGAGGCATAGCTATATCCTGTCAGACTTTCACATAGGTTGTGGCACCAACAATATGTGTCAGGTTTGCAATGGCAAATAACTTAACTTTTCTCTTTGCTCCCTCAATGATGAAAACTAGCTATGATCCAGAGGAGGATGAACTTTACAGATTTCTCCAAGATTCTACATAAATAAGGTCACATCAAGTCTGGTTTCTACCATACAGAGGACTTCAGAACATGAAATCTAAATAGACCTGTTAGCCTACTACCATATTTGAGGTAACACAGCAAAGATATCATAACATTCCATCCTCTCCTCTAAGGAGACACTTCAGAAGTGTGAAGATAGAAGCAGAGAAAGACAACTCGTAATATCTGAGATAGCTGGCAACCCTAGTTGGCACAGAGTTTTCTAGAGACCATTTCCAAAGTGAAGAACCTTTCTGGCTCTTCTATCTAATACCAGGATATTTAAAAAGCAATCTCTGAGTAAATATATACTGTCTCCATTGTACCTGCTTTGGCAGGAGATCTATGAAGCTGACAGTACGGTTCCACAGAAACAGAATTCTGTAGCTACCTTTGCAAATTATTAATTATGCATTTGTGGATAACCCTGTGTGGCCTGAAGAAGGTTTCTGGTAAAGTAAGCTTTTTGTCAACCTTAATATAATTTAATTTAAATCTTCACAATGTCCCCTACTGTATGTACAAGGAATTCAAGACAATTGCTTGTATTATTTTGCTTGGTCTACTTGTATAGACACCATTGTTTTGGTCTGGAGCTAACAATGTTTCTAATTTTCCACAACCAAGTACAAAGAAAAAAGGATATTCTATAAACTCAAGTTTTTGGTATGGCTTTAACTATTGCAGTCACTTAAAAATGACAGAATTAAAAAAATAGCGCTTGTTTTAATAATAAAGGCTAAAGGGAAAAGAGGAGAGAGCTTTGTTTGGCTGGGAGCTATAGGAACTAAGATATGATTAACAACTGACATTTTAATGGGTTTTACAGCCAGATAACACATTTAGACTTATATTTTACAAAAGAGATGACTGGAGTCTGCTTAGTCAAAGACTAACATACATAATAATGTAAAGAAATTAATAATGTATGCACTACTGAAATAGTACTTTATTCTTGTTTTCAAGGGTTTAATGCAGTAAGTAGCAAAGCAGCACAAGAATGACACACCACAGTTGCTACATTCATTAACTTGTAAAAAAATATGGAAGGCAGGCAGGCAGGCAGGCAGGCAGGAAGGAAGGAGGGTTTTTCCTTTTTTTTTTTTTTGTTGGTTTGGTTTTTTGTTTATTTTTTGTTTGTTTGTTTGTTTGTTTCCTGTAGGGATTAACTTAGGTTAAATTCAGGCCACATATACAGTGCTGCTGTTGTTACATATACCTTATGATGCTCTAAAAAAAATCAGAATTTAAGTCTGTAAGAACTGGAACTGAATTTCTATGCCAAGTCAGAAAGTTAAGATGTCATAGGAATAACTGAAATATGGTGGAGCAACTCACATGACTGGAAGATCTTGATGGATGGCTACTGGCTATTTTGTAAAGACGGGCATTGAAGCCATGAGCAGCCAAATTCTTCAGAAGAATGGTGGGAAACTGCATCAAAGGCTTTACTAAACTCCAAGTAGACAACATCCACAGCCTTTCCCTCATCCACTAAGCAGATCACCTTGTCACAGAAGGAAATCAGGTTAGGCAAGCAGAACCCGCTTTCAATAAACACATGGAGTCTGGGCCTGATCCCTTGATACTCCTGCATCTGCTTCATGACCTTCTCTGGTACCAAGGTCAAGCTGACAGGCCTGTAGGTAATCAGATTGTCCTTCCAGTCCTTTTTGTAGATGGATGTCACATTTGTCAGTCTCTAGTCAACAGGGACCTTCCCAGTTAGCTAGGACTGCTGGTAAATGACTGAATGTGGCTCAGTGAGCTCTTCGGCCATCTTCCTCAGATTCTTGGGTGAATCCTTCCAGCCCTGTCATGTGAAAGAGGAATATCCATTTATGTTTGGTCAGTCTGTCAGTTCCCCAGAAAAGCAAGATACTTGTGCATGACCAATCTCTATGTATAAAATACAGACTGCATGCTTAGTGAGAGGTGGTTGTATTTTGGAGGCAGGTAGCTTTGGGATAGAGGTATGTGTTAGTATTACAATTACATTATATTGAACAAGTTCATCCAAAGAGAGTGATATCACTACAGTTGCTGGTTCAGCAACAAGACATCTATCTCCCTTGGCTGACAGCTGCTATGTGATTTATCAGCTGGAGTTCCATGGAGTTCCCATCCCTTCAAGGAGTACAATGGAGCCTGACCACTCTGCTCTGCTCTCCATTTCATCCCCCTGAGCATATGCAAGCTGTGTTATGTGAGGAATCAGCCTGGAATAGATTTCATGCATGTCAACAGCATTCCATCCAGGAAGCTGGAACTGCATTTCACCCTATAATTTCTCTAGTGTTATAACTTCTTAGAATGTGCCCAGTTTTCTCTAATTCTACCCCCAATCATCTTCCCATAGAAATGCCATAGACCTGTGTGTGTCTCAGTGGCATTGCAGGTTGCTGGACATTTCCCCTTGAATTATGGGGACAGTGACTCTGCTCCCTGTTCATGTTTTCCAGTTTGGGGAACTGCGTACCTGCAAAACAACTGGTTTTACTATTAAAGAATGAGGTAAAGAAGGCATTATGTACTTCACCCTTTTCCTCATTCTCTGTCAATATGCTTCCCCACCCTCCCTACAATAAAAGATGAATATTCTCATTAGCATCCTTTTGTTGGAAATGCATTTATAGAACCATTTTTTATTGTGATTTACAGAAGATTAAGTTAAAGTTCGGCTTTGGGCCTTCTAATTTTCTTCTTGCATGACCTCACAATATTCTCATAGTCCTTCTGAGATGCCTGGCCCTTCTTCCAAGGCTCATAAATTCTTCCATTTTCCAGGCCATAGTTCTTCCCTGACAGACTATCTATTCTGGCACATGGGAACAGCCTGCTCCTGCATTTTTAAGACTTTCTTCTGGAAGAATGTCCAGCCTTCCTGGACTCCTTTGTCTTTCAGTACTACTTCCCAAGGGACTCTTTCAACCAGACCCCTAAACAGGCTAAAGTCTGCCCTCCACACTATTACTATCTTGTATTAGTATTGACTACCTTCCCTACTCTTATAGTGGCCCTTTCCATTCTTATGCTAAAGGTTTATCAGTTTTTATAAGACAAGTTTTGCAAATCAAGAGTCAGTAGACTGACAGATCCTGGAAGCACAAGCAAAGGGTAAAAGTATCTTATAAATGAAGACACCAAAATCTATTCAGATTACTTTCAGTAAATTGATGAGGGATATATTTATAAAAAATCAGTTATGAACCATTACATTTTTCTTTGCATTTTCAAGCTCTGTACAACACAGCAGGATTGATCCTCAGCCAAAAGGTACTTAATTATATTATCTACATTTGGAAGAAATAATAATAAAAAACCCTAATAAATCCTCCCCATATAATTCATTCTCCAGACGAAGTTCAAGTCTGCACTTAAAGCACAAAGGAGCTGACACAAACTTTCAATAAACTGCCTTTATAAGGGAAGGTAACAGCTTGTATGTCATTCAGGTGTATCTGTCTCTTAAACCAGTATTTCTCCCTCATATTAATTACAGAAAATTGATCCTCTGGCTCATGTATAGACAGTCTCTTCATCAGCAATTAAATCTGTTTCCAAATCCCTTTTTATCACCCTTGGAAAATCTTTAGCTGAATTGCAGTGAGTGGCCAGGCAGGAAAAAATGTTCAACATCAGTTGTAGTCTCCCCTTCTCACCCTCAGTTGTTTTCTTCGTCTCTAGGACAGATTGTAATCCCTTATGAAAACTACAGGCCACTCAAACTGAAGATGCTAGTAGTGAAGAAGCCCTTTGAAGATCACTAGCCATCAACTATTTCAAATAACATGGAAAGAATTATAGTGTGCGAGCGAGCATGTAAAGGTGAAATATTAAGCACTCAAAGGTTACAAAAATGTTGAACCACTTCAGAAAAGCTTTTAAAATTCAGTTTCATGTTTTTCAGATCAACAGCTCTAAAGATCAAAATAATTTTCTGAATTGTTGTCACAAGAGCAGCCTCCTACTTCTGATGAAATGTCCCCATCCAAAACTCACTTTTTCAGGGACAAGCATTAGATTAAAACATGTAATGTATGGCTGAGACTTCTTCACACTGGCAATCAAAGCATTCAGTTTTCCAAGTCTGACATGTGGTGTCTATCTGTCTATCAGAAAATTATTGGAAAATAATCTTGAAGGCTTAAATTTATGGACTTGATGAGTAGTGAAGAATGATGAATGATTTATTCATTAAGTGCTTGTGATTTACTAAGTGCCACAAGAAAAATATGGGATGAAATAAATGATGCTATTTGTACTGTGAAATTTAAATACAATACTTTTTAGATGTAACATGTCCTAATATCTAAGGCAGCTTTACCTCATACATGATTTTTTAATCTATATTTATTTGGGGGCCTAGTGTACTTTTTTAAGTGACCAGCTTCCAGTACTTGCAGAGGTTGCATTTCTCTGACAACTAATATTATTTTCTTGTCAATAAGAGACAGGGAGCTTGCAGAGGCCTGGGGCAAAGCTTTACAGTCAAGTCCTGAGACTTGAGGATGGGAATATCCTTTTCTGATATGACAAGGAGAAGAATCACTAGAAATGGTCACAGAGACTTTTCTTTGTAGTCAGAAGAAAGATGCTGGACAAGAGCCATCAGCTGTTTTTTGAACAGCTTGCTAGGCAAATTCTCAGGGATTGACCAAGTGGAAATGTGGGATGCCTGTTTAGTTTAAAATCCATTCTGCTCTCTTAATCCAGATAGAAGACTGAAGGTAGCTAGTGTTTAATTAATTTAGCTTTCTTTCTAGAGAGTAAGCCTGAAGAAAAAAGTTCTGAATAACTAGAGAGGCATGCCAAAACAGAAACAAAATGGAGGGAGTGAGCAAAACTAATTAAATATTGCTCCTCTTCAGTGGCTTCTTGGGACACATATAATATCAAAATGACAGTTCTTGTTATCTTCCAGTTCTTTCTTCTCAAGCACACAGAAGTGGGAAATAGGAGCAGGACTCAAACGGGCAATTCATTCTCAAGTTGTTGTGTTCATTTTAACATATTCAGGAGAATATCTTTAATCATGTGTGATTGGTTGACCTTGGCTGGATGCCAGTTGCCCAACAAGCTGCTCTACCACTCCCCTTCCCTGCTGGATGGGGGAGAGAAAATAAGATGGAAAACAACTCGTAGGTTGAGATAAGGCAGTTTACTAAGGCAAAACTGAAAGTTTTGTGCACACACACACAAAGAGGAAAACAGTTTATTCTCTACTTCCCATCATCAAGCAATGTTCAGCCACTTCCCGGGAAGCAGGGCTTCACCGTTGGTAGCGGTTGCTTCAGAAGGCAAACATTGTAAACAATGAATGCCCACACCTCCTTTTCCTTTCCTTAGCTTTTATATCTGAGTTGATGTTATATGGTATGGAATGTCCCTTTGGTTAGTTTGGGTCAGCTGGCCTGGTTTTGTCCCCTCCCAGGATCTTGTCCGCCCCCAGCCCCTTAACTGGGGGGAAATGTTGAGAGACGGTGCTGATGCTGTGCCAGCACTGCTCAGCAGTAGCCAAACACCCTTCTAACCACCAATGCGAAGCACAGCACTGTGAGGGCTGCCATGGGGAAATGCACTCCATCTCAGCCAGACCAAATGCATCATATCACACCCATTATAGGTAAAATAAGAGAGACAACCCGCAAGAATATGGTGTAGCACTAAGTTGCAGATAGCTTGCTACTTCTCTTCACAATTTTTCTTATTAAATAGATGATGACATGAGAATGGCCTGGTAATAACAAAACAAACATGCTATATCAATCTCTAAATGGAGTCACACAATGGTATTTTTTCTATCTTTAAGAAAACATGGGGGAGGGGCAAAAATTTCTGAAGAGGTATGTTCCAAGGAAATCCTTACTGTCATTAGAATTTGCAGTCTGAGCAGAGGCTGTGGTGATTACATGATAGAGAGAATCCGTGTTTATTTTAAGGAGTGGGATGGGAAGTGTTTACCTAAACATTCACATTTAGGATTTACTGTGAAATCTCTTACACATCACCAGTTCTGTGACAGCTAAGAACAACAGAAGCACATTAACAAGACTGTACAAGCTGAGTGGATAATAGGAATGCTGTCTAGAATCCCAAGGGAGATAGTATAGCTGTACCACTGAGATAAATCAGGGATTTATGAGAGAAAGGCCTTCCCTGCTTTGAAAAACCATTACTTTCATGTCATATGCTTGACGTGATGCTCTGCTGTTCAGTTACAAAAGTGTATATTCAGAGCCTTGCCAGTATCAACTCTGACCTTTCAAACATGCTGGCAGAGCTGAAAGATCCAGTTTTGCTGGAGGAGTCAACAACACAGCGAAAATGAAAATGGTTCTTTTTTTATTTTTGTAAGGTTGCAAAGAAATGCTGGCATATATTTGGTGTCACCAGTGAATGAAACAGTACCCAAATATTTTAACCATTTTTTCCACACCAACAAAAATAGTTCTAAAGCTTTCTAAATGTATGAGGCTTACAAAAGTTGGTCTAGTGTTTGACACATTTGATGGTTTAGAAAGAAAAAGAAAATTGCCCTGGACACCATGAATAGATCTGACTCAGATCTCAGTGGTAGATTCATCTACCACTAGACTTTTTAAAATTAGTTTCATTGATTGGAGCATGTGAGTCCAATGACAGAGCTCAAGCTACGATTAAGATTACTTTCTTCCTTAGTAGATTTTGTGTTCCATTTTTTAAATCTCTCCAGTGATGCTATGAAGAGGAGATTTTAAATAAAAAAAATGTCTTGGTCAAACTTTCCTTATTACACACATCTCGCTTTCCTAGAGTTTATAATAAAAATTTACTACTATTAACAGGGGAGGAAGAAGGACAGAAGCATGCATACATGTCTCTTCAGAGCTCAAAAAACTGGTTAACAGGAGTCAGCTTAGACACTTCAGAAATATACACGCAATATTTTTGCATGGAATATCAGACAATTAAACAACATAGTTTTAAAGTATTGCATATACAAATAGAGTTACTTCACATCAATGTACTTTATACACAGATTATATTTTCCTTTTTTTCCCCTCTGTGAAGGAAAAAGACCCATATCTTTTCCAGCAGTAATTGGCAGTACATTGCCAAGAGAGAAGAAAAAAGTTTAAAGTTTATCTACTTCTCACCTGGGTAGAAGTAGAATGTCAATTAAAAAATTAAAATCTAGTAAATCATATTATTTCCCTTTCTTCAATACAAGATCCTGTTCTGACACAGAACAGTTGCCAAATTACAGATCTAAAAAACATCTCTGTCTTAAAGATCACCTTTTTCAAGGAAGACCAAAGCAAGTTTTGAGTGTCTTTGACAAATTATCTTGATGCTGATTTCCACGTAAGAGGTGGCCAGATATCATATGGGCAATTCCCACACAGGAATTAGGAAAAAATACCAGAGTTAAATTTGTAAAGGTAAGTTATCTTGAGAATTGACACCAAACAGAAATCAAGGTGAAGTAAAAAATCATCACGTGCTCACAGCTCTTTTTCTACCAAATCTTCTCCTTGATCATATAAAACAAATAAAATAGCAAGTTCTTTCCAACACAAAACAGCTGTATACTCTCACACACTCATATTCTTTTTACTCTTTAGCCATCTCAAGTTGTTCTGGAAAAGTCTCAGTCTACACTAATTTTATCCTCAAATAAATTACCTTACTGCCAAGATTTCAATTTAATCTCTGACATATCTTAAAAAATTCCATCTGGCAAAACCCCCCTTCTTCCTCTAGGAAGAGCAGGATCTGGTTTCTCCTTTTCTTAGATACGTCTCATGCCACAGTCTGCTTCCAGTATTGAGGATTAATTGGAGCAACCAGCCTACACTTCCTTAGGTGCATGTGTTCACTCTGTCCCAGGCATCAAATAACCTTGTTATATTTGCAGATAAAAAATTTCCCAACTCTTAGTTTTGCAGTGCTTCAGCATGTAGACAGGAAGTATTTACATCCAAAGAGCAAAAAACACTTAAAGAGCAAAATATTCCTCATCCTTGTAAAATGCAAGCCACAGAAAATCAATGTTTAAATGAAGTAATTAAACTATATTTAGAAATATTTCTGTGAGCTTTTACCAAAGAACTTTTCCCTTCATTTTACTATTTTTGAAGAAACTAAACACATAACCATTATACAGTTTAATTTCTAGCTATGAAATCAATTCTTTAAACCACTTCTTTTACAGTCCTTTAATTGAGGAGAACCTCTCTAAATTTCAAATAACTGGCAAAGGTAAGACAACCCAATTAGTCTTGTATAAGGAAGAAAATTTACTTTTTTCACAATAATCTTGTAATTTATCCACCCTTTGGACAAATGTTTCTTATACATAGAGTGTATGATTTGTACTTTTATAAAGTACAATAAATGACTACTAGAAGATATTAAATAAAAGACAAAAATCAATATACCTGATATTTGTGTGCACATTTTAATACATAGAATAAAAATAACTTATGGAAAATACTAAAACAAAAGAGAACTTTGGAACCTATTTTTCAGGCTGAATATACATACATATTTTGAATAAATATTTTTATGCTATCTGTGTGTTCTCTTGGCATTTAAAATAAACTAGTAACAGATATTTTCCAGAAACATTTGGTAGTGACTTCAAGAATTTGAATAAACAATTAACCTACTAAAAAAAACTCATCCCCCATCATCCAAAGGAAACTATAGCTACGTGAATGTATTAACATAATGAAATTTTAAATAATTATAAATATTTTATAAGGTTCAAGGAAAGGCACTGTTGCACTAACAGAACCTATAAGCAGTGATATGTCTATGAATAATGCTGGAGTTTGCTCTATATTTGTTCTCTTTAAAAGAATTATCTGTTCTGATGTCATTTGAGGATGGTCCTGGTCATAATAATGTCATACCTTATCAGTCCTCAAGAAAATCATGACCTAAAGCTTACATGGATGGATTACATCGCTGGATTTTAACAAATATGAGGCAATGGCATGTAACAGACTGTCTGAAACTTCCAGAGGTGAATAAACCAGAAAATTAGACTTACTAGAAAAGTACTACTAAAAAATGCAAAATTAAACTGTAAATTTTAATTATACATTTTGCAATTTTGACAACAGTTTAATTTTTTATTTTAAAGTCTTTTTTTGTCAATCAACATGGAACTAATATTAAAGGCATGAAAATAATACAAAAACTTTGACATATGAAAGAGTTTAAAGCTCAAAACATTTTTCCTTTTTCCTGTGTTCATTTTTAATTAAGGAAAAATTAATATAATAAAGTTTAGTTCAGTTTTCTCCAGCACAAAAAGAACCCATGGAAGGTTATTACAACAATTCACCCGAAGTAAAGTTACACCTCTGGAATGTTGCTAATGTTACTCTGAACGCTGAGCTTTAAGTTAAGGGGAAAAAAATTTAAAAAAATACCACAACAAAAAACCAAGAAACCAAAACAAAATTAGTTCCTATACTTAACTATTTCCTGTTTTACATGTCTAGGAACCAATCTTTATGAATTTATCAACACTACTCTCATCCAATTTAAAGTGTATTTGTGAACCTAATACCCCTTAAGAATTGTAATAAAACTGGTTTTACTAAATTATTATTCATTAGTTTGACAAAAAATAAGGATGTTTGTCTGATCCAGACTGGCATATATTTTGTTCTGTGGCAATACACTGATTTACAGTAAATGATAGCATCATCAACTACACTATCGTTCTCATATCTCCATTGAAATGACTACTTACTTTCAAGCCTTTTGCTCTCACATTTTCCATGGATGTGATTCATATATGGCTTCCTTCTGAGACTAAAAAAATTGCATTTCAGAATTCAAGAATTGATTAAGACCGTCTTAGAATGCTTGATTTTGATACAAACCCAATTGTACCCTTTCAGTAGAGAAATCAGAATTTTGATCTTGTCCATCTTTAATAGACCCAAACAAACCAACAGACAATATAATATAATAAAGTTATCTGTCTTCCAGTTTCAGGAAAAAATTATTTAAAAAGTTATTTAAATCAATACATTGATTTATCAGTAATTTCAGGATTAGAGAATGACATCAATTTTATTCTCTAATACTGAAATTATTAGGGTTACAGAATCTAGTGAAAAAAACTTGTCCCCAAACGTAAATGTTAGAGAGATTTTCTAATGTCTTACCAAGTAATACTTACTGATTAAGCAACATCTATCTGAATCTTCTCATCACCTACTGAACACATAATTTTTTAACCTACTCTTTCTAGACATGAAAAAGAAGTCATACACATAATTAAAAAAAAATCATTTGAAGATATAACTACGCTTAACTAGATTTTTTTTTTCTAGAGGAATTCAATTTATTCTAGCAGTTCTTGATAATTCTAACTTGTAAGTCATTCATTATTCTTATTTTTCTCCATTGTGCTTTTCCAGTTTATCTGCTTGTTGTTATAAAACTACATCTCAGTTGTAGAGTAAGTCCTTCTGATTTCTGGTCTCGTTCTGTACTAATATTACCAGTATTACTAATATCATGCTTAATATGATTTCCTTCCTCTCTTTAGAAATCCTTTTTATGGAAGCCCAGCTTCCTGGCTGAAGTTTGAATTTTTAATCTATTGCTATTCTTCTGCTCTACTTTTAGATTAATTTATGGATAATTAACGTTATACTTTTTTCAGTTTTACATATATGTCATGTTTCCAAACATTTCTTTCCCTTTACTCAGATGTATATTTCCCATAGCACAGCCTAAGTTCTCTTAACATTTATAAAAGAAATATATACTTCAGCATTGTCCTCAATAATTTATTGGTAGTCTGTGACTATTTATAATGCTTATTCAGCAGGCATTCTCCTTTTACCAGAAGGCCATGTCCTTCAGGTATTAGACATCTGAAATAAACTGCATCAGTTTTATTCTCTCTTACTGTGATGCTATTTTGTTCTGTTCCCCTTTTTATTTGAAGGCTTTTAACAGATCTGCTCCCCTCTTCCTTCTGAACTACAGAAAAAGGATAAATATTTTCATCATACAATAAAAAGTTAAATTTTCTCCCTACCTCTCTTTTTGTACGTCTGATTTAGGCCATCAAGTCTCTGAGAGGCCAATTAAGCTTTGTGCACTAAGACTTCTAGTCATTATTGTTTGTTCTCAATACACTTTGCAGTACTGTATAGATGACTAATACATTTGGTAAATTCCCCTAATATTCTCTTTCCTATGAACTATCTAGAATGTTGAAAATATATGAAAATATGAACGAATTTGCAGTTGTTTACCCAGCAATCACCAGTCCAATGTAGCCCAAACTCCTCATATACGGCTTTACCTTTTGGTCTTTGCATTACTGTATTGTGACTTTTATTCATAAATCTGTTTATTTGGATTATGTTATTGCAATCCCTTACATATCAGTCTCCTTGAAACAGATCAAACTTAAAAATATAATTTTTTTAGGAGAGCAAAATATATGTGTTCTCAAGCATGCCTGTATTACTATTTATATAATTTACAGAGATATTAATAGCTTATAGAAATATTATTTTTTCTAGGGATATTTCTTGATTACCTTTCACTCAACCTTGTTCCTGTAAGAAGTACTTACCTATTAAAGTAGGACTATAGTCTCTAGTCAGGCCTCAAGTTATGTATGTCATTCATGAATTTGGTTTAATATATTTGAATATCCCAAATTTAAAACTATCCGTTATATCTTAAAATAACATCTTTTGAATATTTTGTGTTTGAAAGTACTACATTTGTCTGAACATATGTTCACTTTTTACCTTAAAACTTACAATATATATCTTGTCTTTATTATCTTTCATCTCCACATTCTGTTTTATCTTTTTGTGTAGACTGTCCAATTCTGTTTCTGCAGTAAATTAACTCGAGAAAAAATGGGTTTGCTTTCATTAGGAGAAGGTGAATGCTTAAAAGCATTTTTTACAGATAGTCAATTTTACATAGAAATATTATTTGACTTCTGCTTCTGCTTTTTCCCCACAGTTAATCCTGGAAAGAATTGGCAATCAATCATTAACTGAGTATGGAATGCAAAGATCTTACAAAGCAGTAAGAGGGCAGCAATATAGTGATGAGATTCTGCAGACAACAAGACAATTGACATTTCTTCTGCCAGGACACTGAGGGCACTGATGGGTCTGACTACCCCCTGCCAGCCTCTTCAGAATATCCCTGACCCTGTCCATGGCCCAGGACCTCATGTCATCCCTCCAGAGCCCAGTGATGCCCCAGCAGGGCCAGTCTCCAGCTGCACTGCCCAGCCATGGGCCTTGCCGAGCTGAGCCCTCAGCTAATGCTGCCCTCATCCCATCCCTGTCCCCAGGGAGGTGCCCAGTGCTGAGCATGGGAGCTTCTCTTGGTGTCCCCAGAGGCTCATGGTTGGGGTAGGACTGAGCCAGGGAGGGGCCCAGGCTTCCTCATGAAGATCCCTATGGAGGCCCACAGAGAGCCTCAGGCGTTGTCCAAGGCCTCTGGACTGTGGCTATGCAGATGCTTTGAACTTCAGGAAACCATCCCTTTTGTGTTACTCCAGTCATTGCGCTGGTACCTATCTCTGTGCATATGCACGCTTCAACAGTGTGATGAACAAAGAGCGGTGTCTGTCATAAGGCTAGGAAAAAATATGTATTTATGTGAAAGAAAGTTTTCCATCTTCATGACCCAAGAATGCCAATTTTGAAGACATTTTTTTCGTGAATTTTCTAAACCACAACAAGGCGTCCATACTAAGCATCTGATATCTGGATGAGAGGTTGATGCAGGCAGATTTCTAGACAGGCACAAAAGTACTTCAAAACCACTTAAATTCCTCAGGAGCAGCCTGGTCTGAGGCATTTTAATGTGGCTATTCCTGTAATTCCAAACAAGCTGTGAACGGCATCTCTAATATTAATTTCTACAAAGCTAATAAAGCAGACCATGAAAAGTTTTTGAGCAGCAGAGCTAACTTCTGTAGCAGGTCTACAGTCTTCTGGCATTACCACTTTTATAGGTGGTCTTAGTTTTGCATGAACAGACTGATCTAAAGCAATTTCTCTGTTTCATTAGACTTTTGAAATCTTGCTTTCATGTCAGATATGAGAGTAAATTACCTTTTCTGCCTAACTTTCAAAAAACATAATGAAGCCTATGCAAACAAAAACTGGAAGGGAAGAAAGGAGGGGAGGAAAATTCCTGTTTACTTTTCAGGATAACTTTATAGTAGCAGAGCTTTTGTATCTTGTCTCTGTCTCAGTTATTAAGGAGGAGAAATAGAGGCTAGGTGTTGGAGACTTTTGGGCTGAAGACCTTCGGCCTGGGCAGGATGCAGCTGTGAGCATGGGAAAGTGGAGAAAAAAAAGTCTATGGCCTTGCAGTGGAATGGGAAAGTAGAAGAAAGAAGGAAAACAACTGAGAAAAACAAGATGTGTTTTGAGTCTTGCCAGTATGAGGAGAGATGTGAACTACCTATCAGATGATGGTCTAAGACTCGTGGACAGAAATGCTTGACTAATAGAGTGTGACATGTGTATGCATGGACAGATAAGAAAAAGTGTAAAAAAGAAGCCTTCTGTTACTAAAATGGCTCTGGCCGTTGTTGATGGTTCTTGCTGTCAGTGTGTGTCTGTGTCTGTGTGTGTACTCGCTGATGCCTCAGCTGGGGAGAAAAAATTGCTAAAGAGGAACTGTACTGACTGCTTTCTTCTAACAGAGCAATTTAGAGGTAAAAGTATGCACGTGCAGACACCTGTGACATGCTCCTCTGCCTTTCCAAGAACTTGGCTGGGGAGGCTGCAGCTGGATAGCTGTGGAGGTCCCAGTATGAAGAGCAGTTTTTCAAAGGCAAGTTTAGACAGAAGGCAATAGATACTCAAGGCCACTTTTCAAATGAATAATCTGATTTTCACTGTCAGAAATAAAATACTATTGTTCAAAAGGGCTAAACTCGAGCTTGCAAATGATCATATCTACCCATATTAGAGGAATAGATACATTTTTTCAAGCGGAACAAATAATCTAAATTGTGGTTTAAAGATAAGCAATTAAGCAGTGACATAAGTTGTGTGGGTTTTTTCTGTCTTAGTAGTAACCAGTGTTTTCTTGTTCTCTCCTATTAAAGTGAAATGGTATTTTCTTAACCATTTTATTCCCCTTAACAATCACTATGGCCCCAAGGAAAATGGGTTTCCTTGTTCTTTCCTTGTAAATGGTTGCCAGTTGCTAACCAAACAGTCCCAGACTGCAGTTCTTACTCTCACCTGTGCATCCTGTTCTACTTGTGCATTCCTGCAATGTCTCTTTCATGCTACAATCTTTCATTGCAAATTGGCAGCCTTTCTTTGGATTTTAGCCCTTTAACCTCTAATATTTCACTGTCCCCTGCCATTCTTATTCTCTTTCTTTACAATAAGCTTTCACTGTAATAGAATAAATATGTTTCCTTGATTAACTGGTTACAATATTGGCATGGGTTATACTTGGAAATTCCGGACAGTCTGTGGAGGAAGCGCTACATTCTTCAGAATTTAAGATGAAATTACTTGTTTCCCAGAAGTACGTTAAGCTCACACTTGTCTTATGATTGCTTTCAAGCCTTCCTGCAGACCAGCTGTTGGGCCCCAGAGAACATCCACTTTCTAGGAATTCAGATGGAGAAGTTACAAAGTTCAACTGGCTGAGACCAAGGTCAGCTTCTTTGGTGACAGGAACTCCTGTGAGGAAAGATAAAACAAGGTCCTGCCCCTCCTTTCCCTTCAGAGCTGCTTGTAAACTGAGACTTTAGATCTGTCACACATCTCAGTTGTGTAGCAGCTCTGTCTGTGCCTGAGCTTGTAGCTCTTTGAAGCTGATTCAGACTCACTGGTTTGACTTCCTGACATGGCTTCTGACCCTCCTCGTTGGTGCAGACTTGCTGATCAGTCTCTGGACCCCGTCCTGACCCAGACTAGCTGCTATCTGTCCAGCCCCCTCGTCATTCAGGTCACTACTCCTGTCTGTGTTACTGTTGTGCTCAGCTCACAGCTCACCTTCCCTTGCAGGGCAGAACTGTATTTCCTATCTTCTAAAGCAGAACTAGGATGAAGATTGCTTTCTGTGACTTCTACACAGACTTAAATGTATTCTTAAAAGTGACATGCTATCCGTTTATCACCAATATGTCCACTACCTTCACTTCTTGTCTGTAAAATAGCAATTTAATTAAATGTAAGAGATCCATTAGAATTTAGAGAAAACAAGCCCTCCATTGTAATTTTAGTTTAACAAATGTAGTCTGATGATGCTCACCTAAGTAATTAATGGCAACCTAATACTTTAAAAAGGAAGAGCTGTAAATCAGATAAAAAAAATAAATAAAAAAATTTCCTATCAGACAGGTAGCATGATTAATGACAAAGTAGGGTTTTTAAGTCTCAGGACACTTTTCATTATTTTTTCAGTGTCCAGTTCCTCCATATTTAAAGGTCTTTCTACAGTAGAAAGGAATCAAATGCTTTCCTGAAGTCCAAAAAAATTAGAGCTGCCTTTCACTTGTCTAGAGAATTCTTATCTCATTGAATTATCTTATCTGAGAAAGCACCTTATCAGATATTAGTTCCCAAAACTACAGTTATTTGTTCATGAGCTATTAAAAAGACAGCAGTGTTTTTGCACTTCACCCAGTCACGTTTAAGAAATCTTAGGCACTTTAATAATCCTCTGAGACACTATGAAAAAGCAGACTCAGGTGGAATGAAGTTTGTGCAGAGGCATGAAAACCAGAAGAGCTACAATCTTTGCAAAGTCAATACTATTATTCTATTAGAGGGTTATACCATTAAATAACAGATGTACTTCATATTTAGTTATCATGAAAGCTAATTTTAGTGTTGACTTTATATTTATTGCTACTTGGGAGTGACCTGCATTTGAAAAACATTTAAGTCTTATACCTTAAAAATCAGTGATGCTTGAGAAATACAAACCTTTTCTTTAACTTTTTCCACATGTACTTCCAAAAATCTTGTAATGTTGAACAAGTTTTCAGAAAAGCACAAGGTTAGAATTATCCCAGTGGCTCTAAGAACTGCATGAGAGAAAACACTTCTCTCACCATTTCTCATTCTGGCCTAAATTGTCCACAATCAAAATGTTAAACCTATCTGTCACATCTCTGCAGTTTCTGAATGTCAATTATGAGTTTTGATTGATCTCCATCATTCCACTTAGTACCTCTCATGAACCTGTCACATTAATGTTATTGATCTGTGGAATTTCTGAAAAAAGTGCTTCATAATCCTTGCTCCAGAGAAAGCATGTTTGAGTTAATACAGAATAATTAACTATGAATCTTGGAAGAAGATAGTTAAACAGATGCAGACAATCATGTAGATGCCTGGTGTCCTGAGACATGAGACATCCAGTTATGGCTCCTGTCTAAGCAGCATATTTCATAGCTTATCTTGTATAAATGGAGTTTCTCATCTGCAACGTGAAAACAACAGTAATTCTCCAGCTCACAGAGAGTTAAAACACTCATTTCAGTTGTAGGGGTACTGTAAGAAAGAGAGATATTAGCCCCTTGCACCTTCTAAATTATGACATATGTAGGAACAACCTCGACTGAACTGAGCAATAAGACTGATTATTACAATCACAACATATATATTTTGTTGGGGTTTTTTTGTTTGTTTGTTTGGGGTTTTTTTTGTTGTTTTTTTTTTTTTGGTCTGTCCTTCTGCTTTACAACATCTTCTTTACCTGGAGCTATATGAGGGAACTTAAAAGACAGGGCAATAGCATGAGTCCAGATGTGCGAAATAATAAATTAGTCATGATCAAAACCACCTATGGATAACTGAAATTATTGACCAGCAGAGAACGCCTGACCTGTATCCATCAAAATGTCAAACCATGTAGAGGTAGACAGCAGGTATGCAGCCTAGAAAGAATAAAGAATGCATAAATCTCTGATGCTGTTCCATGCTGCTTCAGGTAATTTTGACATAGGATGCCTTAAAATACTGTTTGCTCACAAAAGAAAAAAAAATCATTAAAAGTAACACTAGCACATTTCTTATTTGTATTTAAAGTATATACATTAATTACTAGATAAACTATCCTCTCATTCTATTGAAAGAAGTTTTGAGTAAAAAATATTTTATAACACACTTTCTGTTGTTAAGTCTTATCATTGAATAGTGCAGTGCAATTTAAACGTGAATTGTATTAATAAGGAATTTTTAGCAAACCTAAAAAATAAAAGTGACAGCCTTATCCCAAAATTGTAAAGAAGCATTCCAAATTCAATTTAAATTGTCTTTTTTTTCTGTAAATGCATTTTATAAATTGTTCTTGAAATACTCTACTAACACTTGTAATGCTATGTTGTTTAATCTATATTGTATTCCTTACATGAGTGTTATTAACACAAAATATTGATATCTCTAGGTCATCAAGGTTAGCTTTCTACCTTCAAGAAAAAAAAAATTGAAATCACACTGTATTGCTCAGACTTAACCATTTCCTTGTTGTCTTTTGATAACTCAAAATATAATTGCCAGAGATTATATAAAGTCCAACTTTTTCCCAGACATTTCTTACATCTGCAATACTAATATCAGAATTTGTTTCCATCTGCTCTATGAATAGCAAACATTCACAAAATTCTTTCATCTACCACATGAGAATATAGAATCTTAAATTTGTGAATTTTCAAGGAATTTTCTGAAATTACAGTACCTTACTTAAAAGGTGATGAAAGTCACCAGAAAATTTTCCATTAACTCCATTGAGGGAGGGCTCACAGTTCTTATCTTGTTAACTGTCATCCCTGATATGTACTAGAAAAAAATTATGTAGAAAGGAAGGTACTTCTCATATTTATGAGGTTTTTCATTTGGCTAGGTCTGGAATAAGGAAGTGAAACTATAGGAGATCCATGGGAGGTTTTGAAGTGTGGAATAGAGAATACCATTACAATTTTAATTCTACCTGCTTTTGGAACATGTCCAGCTTCTTGAATTTAGAAGTCTGACTTCATTGGATTAACCTCTCTTTAAAATATTTTTTTTTTAAATTTCCAATTATCATGGTTTAACCCTAGCCAGGAACTAAATACTAGGCAGCTGCTTGTTCACTTCTATCCTACCACCTCCATCCCCAGTGGGATGGGGAGGAGAATCAGAAAACTTTAATCTGTGGGTTGAGATTAAAACTGTTTAATAAAAGGGGAAAAAAAATAGTAATGAAAAGAAAAGAGAGAGGGGAATAAAACCAAAGGAAAAAAATTGATAGACAGTACAATCACATACCACCTGCTGATTGATCCCCAACCCATCTCCCAACAGCAATCAACCCCACCTGGCCAAATCCTCCCAACTTATATAAAGGGCATGATGGTGTATGGTATGGAATATCCTTTTGGCCAATTTGCATCAACTGTCCTGGTGGAGCTTCCTTTCAGCTTCTTGTGTACCTGCTCACTGGCAGAGCATGGGAAACTGAGAAGTCCATGACTTTGGGTAAGTACTGCTCAACAACAACTAAACTATCAGTTTAGAAAAAAATTTTCTCCTACTAAATCCAAAACACAGAACTTTTCCAGCTGCTAGGAAGAAAGTTAACTCTATCCCACCTGATACTAGGAGACCAATTCTAAAAGCCTTGTGCATAGAACATTGCTTTAATTTTCTCCTTTTATAATTTTAATTTGATTTTATGAATTGACATTTTATATTTTTCTCCTTTTATATTTTAGCCTGATATTCTTGCATTGTAGGTAAAAGACAATGGACAGGTGGATGGACAGGTACTGAAGAAATAAAATTAATATTACCTTGACTTGGTCTTTTATAGGAATTTAAAAACAAGTCTCCATTAAAATAAATATGAAACATTGGCCACTAGAGGTACCATAAACTAGGCAAATCATATTACTAACTTCAATTCCCAGTACCTTTGCCAGATTTTAAAACTGTGTTCCTTTAATATCAGTAATTAGAGACTCAAAGTAACTGACAAGATTTCAGTCACTCTGACAATAAAAAGCCATATCGACAATAAAATATGATGTAATTGGAGAGGTTGTATTTATGTTTTTGACTGTGTATGTCTCTTTTTCATTCCTTCATGAGTAACTGGACATCAGTTTTGTATTCATGTATAGTATATTGAAAGTTTCTTGAATTTTCATTGGATTCAGCTTGGTATGAAAATCTTACTACATAGCCTTGGTTACTCCTTTGCTTAGAAATTTGTAGTCATCTAGTTAGGGTGCAGAAACAACAGCATTAGGCTTAGGTGATCTCTTGTATGCTGTGAATAACAAATACCAAATAGTGAATACACAAAGCCAGCAGTTTACAAATAAGCTCTAGTGGAAATTATTCTTTCATAATTCTCAGTGTCTCTGAATGTCAAAGATAATAGGAAAAAACCCTCCAAATCAGCTCATGAATGATGGAAATTATAATGGAATGACAGAAGTTAATAATGGATAATACTGATATTAAATGCTTCAAACAGTCCTAGTTACCTTCTGCAGACCTACAAAGCAAAGATGGTTTCAGTCTGTCATCCCCATGCTTTCTGACTGTAGTCCTCTATTTCTTCCAGTCTGAAGTAAGACTGAAATAATCAGTGATACTTTTGCTTTCAACTGGTCCCACTGACAGGGTGGCACACAGGAGTACCTAGTAAATCCCACATGGATTTCCACTCTTACAGAATTTTTTTCCCAGGAGCTATGATCAAATAAGTCTTACACTTCATACAGAGGATGGAGTGGAACAAAGAGAATAATGTTGTATGAAAAAGAACCCACAGCCTTCTGTAGCAGCCAAAAGGAATGGATGAACCTTAGAATGTATTAAAGGAGGAAAAGGGGCAATAATACCCATTCTTTAGTTATTTGAGTCAGAAACAGAGAAGACAGATGCCCATAGGAAGGTATTAAGCAGAAATTGATGAGCTGGAAACAAGGTGTCTGATATGAATTAGGCCTAAAGCAGCAACAAAGAGTGCTAGCAAATTTAGTGAGTTGTTTTGTTTTTTTTTTTAATAACATATTGGCTGAGCAAAACACTAAAATTTAAAAAGGACAGTGTGTTATTTCTAATTTAGTATAAAATCTAAATGAATATGTACAAAGTCCTGACCTCTCCAAGGACCACAAAGATTGTTGTTCAGTTTGTTCCTTAAGAGTCTGCTGATTTATCTTCCATCCTTCAGCTGCTGTTCTCTCAATCTTTCCCAGTTTTTTCTTCCCATCTATAACAGGTCTTCAATTTATAAACCACATTATTAAATGGGGAGTAGTTAAAGGTAAATCTCATGCTTTGTAGTACTTGAACTATCTCTTTAAGTTTGGAAAAAAACTATTGCCCCTGCTCTAAAAGGACTTTCTGCTTGAATTAACAATCTTGTAATCTATAGGAAAAACACAACTATAATAATCAGGCAAGCAAGTAGACCATATAATATTAATAAACTATTAGAGGCATCCCACACATTCTTCACACTTGGCTGTCTAAACAAATCAATAAAAAGCAGAAAGATCTAGTTAAGACTGGGATGAAAATCTAGTGCTTTATCTTTAAAGCAAGTCAAAACAGAACAATTCAACTTTATTATGTATAGTGTGGTTCATAGAGATTGCATCCCAAAGGCTTTATGGAGGTAGATAATACTCTTCCAGGGTAAGATAACAATAATAAAAATGGAAAGAGAGAAATTATATCCACAGTTGTGTCCCACTATCGGTGTAAATTGAAACTAACACTACTGAAATCAATATCCTTTACACTGATACAGAATTGCTCAGAGATTAAAATTAGGCCCTGGTTAGGAAGCATAGAAGCTTAGAATTGCTGCAGAATAGTAAGTCAATGATGCAGAGACATGGCATGAGAGTTTTCAGACAGCTTGGAACTTAAGTGAAGAAATAAAACATGAAGAAGCAGCCAAACATTATGGATGAAGCCTATTAGTGTTTTCAAACTCAGGAGGAACACATGGAAACTCTACATAAAACAGTTTTTGGAACAATATATGTGATTATTGTCACAGTCATGTTGTGGAATTCAATGAGAGTTTTTCATCAATTTCCAAATTTTACTCTGTATCATAACCAGATTGCTGGAGTACAGAGAGTGCTCAAGGCAGCAGAAAAGGAAATAAACAAATAAGATATATCATGTTTATTTATATAGCAAATATGTTTAGTAATATATCATGTTTACTTATAGACATGATAAAATTAGGGAGGCATGTTCCTTCAGTAGATAAGGGCAACAGCAAACTTCTCAATTCTGTGGGTTCTCTTTATCAAAAAACCCTAAACAACCAAAAGCAAAAATTAGTATTTTTAGTGATCTCCGGAATAGTAGAGTGATTTTGAACAGTTGGAGGTTGAAGTAGCACCACCTTCAGCAGCTGGCTGAATTCTTGCTAACACCCACATATTCTATGCAGTCCTCTATTCTGATAGAAGAAGGTGTCCATCAGGTCTGATGCCTGATTCTGCTTCACCATGTGTTTAGATATTCAAATACAAAACACACACAAACACAGCATCCCTCCCATCAGCCTGCCACATACACCCAAAGAAACAACCCCCCACCAGCCCACCACACACAAGACCCCACCCCAAATAAAATCTGTAGTTACCTACAGAATAATATGAATGTTTGTAAGTGTATCCTCTACTTTTGTATATTTAAGAAAAACATAATTTTTTTCCCCAATGGTATTTTCTCCTCTGTTTATGCAGTAGCTGGATGGTAATTTCAGGTCGGGCAATTATTCCTACAGACATTGGCCAGGGGAAAAACCATTATCAAGTGACATTGAAATTTTTAATATTTTTTTCCAAGAACTTCATGTTGTTTTCTTTTTCTTGTGAGCTTAGAAGTACTCTCTTTTCCTCCTTCAAGGTGGAAGGGACATCCTAAGAGAGTCTTAAGTTAATGAAACATCATGTTTCTTGCTCAGTATCTGCCACTCTAGCAGTGTGCTAAACCTGTATCTGATGACCTCATGATTCTAAAACGTCTAAGTAGCATTCCCCGAAGAAAGAATGTATTTGAGAGATCAATACTTCTGCCTGTTGGCCTTGTTGAACAAAGATTAATGCAGGTACAAAATCAGCCCAGCAGATGTGACTGTGAAGACCACCAGGCCACAGATAGGGAAATGTCTAATGGGGACAGCTATCTAAGCTCTATAGCTCGAAGGTGTGCCATTAAGCACTGCAATTCACTTGGCTCACATAGGGGTTGTGATACCTCCAGCTGTGCAATGGTAATCTGTGTTGTGTTTTAGCCCATTAGCCAATTTATGCTCCTCATGCAAAGTTAAGGGTGCTTTAGCTATTATTCCTTGTCCAATGTAGGGCGTTAATCAAGTGAAGATGACAGCTATGCCCAGCTCAGAATTCTCCTGGCAGACCCCAGGCACCCTGCAGAGAAAGTATTAATGTAGGACAAACCTTTGCCAACATTTAGCACCTTGGTGTTATTGCCTGGTCTGTTTTCTATGTAGTTGGTGTTGTCAGCTTTCCTGATGGAGTTGGAGATGGTATTTAATTTCACTGCATAAGGGAGAGAGAAATCCATTGGTGTTTGTTGCCTGTCAGTGAAGATTGTGTCACTAGATAGTAGAAACTGCAAATGTGCCAGATTGCTCAGCAGAAACTGGAATGGCAGGAGACTGAAGATAACAAGATCACATGATATTTATCCTCTTTATTTCTCACAAAAAGTTATTTTCTTTTGGGAAAACTCACAAAAGGCACACATTTCTCCTCAACAATCATTAAAAACAGAGAAAAAGGTTATGCTGAAACAGAGCAAAATACAATGCTTGAACTGGATTCTCAAAGGGAACTTAGGCACTAAGCCACCTTTTTAAAAGCCAAAAATCCCAATATGTCAAAATCTTGAAAGGGCCTATGTCCCTCAGCACCTGTATTTCAGCTGAACCGTGTAACATCTAAGAGCTGCCCTCCATGATGTCCTAGAAGAATATATAAAACAGGTATTTCTCTGCTCAAGTCAGGCTAGTAGTAATGCTCAGAGACCACCTGCTAAGGTGGGAAGAGCAGTTTGTTTTGTCCAGCTTGTTTTTATTGTTTATTGAGAGCAAAATTCTAGCTTCTCCATAAATGACATGAAGGAAGGAGTTCAGTTGGGCTCTTACATTTTTTCAAGAAAGGTCTTTAATGATTAAGCAGCTGGATTTCAGCCATTCTGAGTTGCTTTTGAGTTTGAAAGCCATACAAGACTTTATAAATACTAAGTGCCCAACCTGGGATTGGTAATTCTGCTATTCATTCATCAGGAAATCTAAAAGTTTGTCATTGGAGTGTTGAACAATTCTTACAATTGTTCTTGCAAATTGAAGCCTTAATACCCATTCTCCACTGAGTTCTTTCATAAATTACACCTCTTTTTCCATGAGAGAAATGTTCAGATCCCAGAAAATACAATTAAAAAATGGAGTCCTCATACTAGTGTTGTCTCATAGTGTGCATTTTAACAAGATTCCTCAGTATGGAAAAATGAATTTAACCCTTTACAGTAGGATATAGTATTTGATTAATGCAGCTCTTACACTTCTCTACCAGCACTCTAAGGAAAATGTGGATATATTTATTAATTTAGTACACTTATACATATGTAAAGTGACATTAGGATGGTTACATGTTATTAGGCATTTTGTCTAAATCTGAGTAATTTTTTTTCCTGATGTTGATACATAATTATCAGTGTTTTAGCTAACACTTGCCAAATGAGTCCTGACAAGCCTAATTCTAATCATAGCTTAGTCAACCTACCTATTCATATGCACATACATACTTTCTCCATTTTTTATCCCTCTTACAGACACACATTCAAAAAAACCCAAAACAAAGCAAAAAAACCCCTGCCACACATAAGTTTTACACATGGAATTTTGCTTCCAGTGAATAAAGTATAAGGCTATGCTAATGACAAGCAGTCAATACAAGTCACATTATGCATCTTCCTAACAACGCTGGTTGCTATAAATCCCTCCTGATAGACCAATTCTGATTTGGCCAGTCTGAGATGTGATCAGGGCCAAGCTCTTCTCCTTTCTTTCTCTGTTCCTTTGTTCTGCTGGAAAGCCCCAAAGTGATGGTAAAAAACTGTTTAAAAACACATCTTTCAATTTGCACTATCAGTACATAGATTAACATGAGTCCCTTTCAGTGTTTTCTTTTGATCACATTTCTATTTCAGCTGCTCATCTTCATACTATTTAGAAGACCACTCTACCATCTCCTAAATCTGAGTCCTAATTTTATCAAGATTAATCTCTTATGTCTTCTCTGAGAGTTCAGAAATGTTCTTTTCAGTCACAAGTTTCTTTTTCCCAGTAAAAACAAAACCAGTCTCTTCTCTCTCTTACTAGATGGAATTTTTAATTACTTTCTTGCTGCTTATACTTAAAGTAGGATTAGCAGGGGGTTTTTGTGTGGTTTTTTTTTTTTTTGTTTGTTTGGTTTGACGTGGTTTGGGTTTTTTTTTATTTTATATTTTATTATTTTTTTAGTGTTGACCAGTAATTAGTACACAGAAGAATGAAAGAGATTCATAGTCTGGTAAATATGATAGCTGCCTCAAGCTAAATCTAACAAAGTATGTGGATACCAAAGTACAGCCTCAGTCCTGCTTTAAATACCTAACTCCAAACTTAAGATTTCCAAAACTTTTTAATATGATGCATATTCTGGAGACACCTACATTTTTCCTGTAGATAAACCAAGTGTTTACTTGTGGTTTGCTCACTTAAATTTTGGCAGTGCTTCACAGCATGATGAATGTTTAAAGTTATTCCCCTTGATATCAACAAATTAGGGGCTTTGCTATTGCCTCAGAGATAGCTCAGTGTGGCAAGCATTCTCACACAAATCCATCTGAGCCCTGTACAAACAATCTGTACAATCCAGAGTCCAGTTGTGGTATTTACTGATTTAGTGACTGAAGAAACTACCCTGAGATTAGTCACATTTTCAAACGAAAAATAAACAAAGAAAAAAAAATAAAAAAAATTGTTCTGCCTCTCTCTTACACTCAGCAAATGGAATAGAAGATGCTGTTCTAATCACCAGGAAATTATAGAAACTGGCATCAGAAACAGTGCTCTAAAGAAAGCTACAGCAGCCATAGTACATTTACTGGAAGCCTTAATCTGGAGGTGTGAGTTACAAGTTGTCACTACTTTGTCTTTGCAATGTCAAGCTCTATACTTTCCTTGCTAGGAAAGGTTTCCTCTACTAAACTTCTCGTTTCCATCTGCTCACCTACAAATAGGCTGCATCTTCCCACTTATTCTGACATCCATACCTTCATTATTCTGGCAGCCTTTTGTTTGTCTGACTAGAACTGACTATCCATTTCTTTCCATGTCATTGATTGTCCCATTATTTAAAAAACTCATCATAAATAATCATCTAAACTGGGAGTTAGATATTTGAAGGTAGTTTAAGACCAAGACAATGCTTCCAACCATCTAGACTGTCTATCTGTAGGTGCCTCTCTTCTACGGGTGTCCCTTTATTTAAGTTCTTCAGTTGCTTATCCATGAACAAAAATGCTTATTCTAAAGAGAAGAGTGGAAATCTTTCCCTGTTGTAGACAGTAATTCTGTCTATGTGAATACTCACATAAATTCTCTTTGAATCCTCTGAAGGAACCTCATGTTATAAAATCCTGGGCCTACATTAAACTCCATTTGATGTTGTCATGATGGTGACATATATTTTTTGCCTAAAGTTTAGAAACTGGAAACTGTAGCAAGCTAAAGATACTGATTTGTTTAAACCCCTTTGAAAATGCTTTCACTGTATAGGGAGAAATTCAAGAGTCGAGGGACCACACAGAATAGAGGAACAAAGGCTCGGTTCTAACCCAGGAATTAAGACATTATCTGGAAATGGTGTGTATGTGTGGAATTTGCATCTGCAGTCCCTATATGATTCTTTTTTTTTTTCCCTAAACCATCACTGAATAAAACAACAACAAAGGGATGAGGAATATCCCCTAGAAGAACCAACATGAGGAAAGCAAAAGATATAAAAAACATGTGTGTAAAAATTAGGAGAGTATAACACAGCTGTCAAGATACAGATCACTGTTGAATGGTTGGAATTCCTGTGTTAAAGACAAAATGAATAAAACTGTTTTAAGATATTTCATTCTGCTTACACAGGATAATGGGATAAATTAAAAAAGGGTGAGCAGAAATAAGAGTCCTGTCATACTGGAACAAGGTCTAATATATTCTCTGTGAGACAAATCACAATACAGTTCTGTTATTTTCTTTTTGTTAAGGGGAGGAGGTCTGGAATGAAAGTGTTGATGGGAGCAGTTGATAATGCAGTAGACTGTTAACCTTGAAACTTTTCTGAATAATTTGCTTTTCACTCTTGGCTGCTCAACATTAGTGGAGTACAATTATGAAGATGTAAACATCACAAGGACACCTGGCACAGAGCCTGTCACAATGAGTTAAACTTGAGTATTTGATTCCCTGAGTAACCATGGAGAGAGAATGAGCCACCTCATCAGGAATTCAACTGTGTCAGTTTAGGGGGAGGTGAAGATGGGAGGAGTTGATCCATCAAGCTCAGGCAAGACCTAGCAAACCTTCCATTTTCTACTTTCATTCAAGCAGTAGAAGCAAATCATAAATGGACCTGTCAAGTCCACAGTTAAATGAACTCTGGAAAGAACCTGGAAGATACTTCACCCGGTACCTAAATACTCTTGAAATACCCTTTTTATTCTCCTTCAGGGCAAATGCTGCGATTTGCTTGTTTTAAATGGCTATAAATCACAGAAAGAAGCAAACTGGCCTGAGAATGGAGCATTTAATTATTTTGTTTTCACACCATTAGCAAATTTGAGTTGAGGTATACTGCAAGTTTGATGGACCACTAGGCTGCATCCATTCAGGGTCCTTCATTATCATATTAACCTTGCTTCTCCTTTTTTCCCCAGACATAAAACTTAGAGATTTTTAACATAAGGAAGCGGTGTTACTGACTAGTAAATTAAATTTGGACTTTTAGTGATGTTTCTATATTAATATAATTTAATAATGCGTGACGTGAGCACTTTGCTGAATAAAATGAAATACTTAGAACAGTACTAGAGATTTCAGATGATTATTTTAGCTTTGTTTTTAATTAATTAGTAAATATGTTATGTTTTCAAATACCTATGAAAAATAGGTCCTTTATTACCACATTTTTGAAAATCTAATTTTCAGCTCGTTTAATGGTGGTGCCATGTCAAGGTAAATTCACTGGTGCCTTTAAAGATTCAGTAAATAAAGTTTTATGAAAATCACACATCAGCAAAAATAGAAAATCTGTAGGGGGGATGATATAATTTTTTCATTACTGTTTTTCAAATGCTTTTCACCATCCAGATTGTTTTAGCCTACCATACATACCCTCCTTTTTTCTGTCTCTGTTTTTCGCTTTCTCTTCTATATGCTTGTACATATATTTTCAGCCTTTATATATATTGTCAGCATATAGATATCCTGGATAGTTATAGCTTAAAATTACCATATTGCCTGAGCTATCCAACCCACAAAATTACAATAAATCTTGTATAAACATGCTATTCAAATATGCAGTGATATGGTAAACGTGTTTGTAAAGCTGAAATTTTATGTTGCATCTACTGTTACAGTTGCTCTGATATATTTATCTTGACACATAAAGTAATGTTTTAAACTATAATAATCAAAATTCAGCCATAATTTCTGAATAAAAGGATGCTTACTTCCTTAGTTAAATAATTTTCAATATAATCACACTAGTTTTTGGAAATGTTTAAGTGACAAAATACCACATCAAAGTTTTTCAAATAGCAAGTAATCATACTTAGAAAGGACTGTGTTCATAAATTAACAGGAGTTGGCTTTATTACATTTTGTAGCACTCTTTGCAACTCAACTTTGCATCTGCTGCAAGAGTGAAAAGGAAGTGGTCCTAGTGAGAGTGAAAACAGAACACAACGAAAGTAGGAAAAGGAGAAAAGAAAGGAGAAGGGAGAGGGTAGGGGAGATTTCTCAATGCTTATCTATATTACTCTAAGAAAATACTAGCAGAGAAATAGAAATTAACCAGCTGAGTAGCTCTACTTAGGTTTTGATTTACTGGCCTATACATAGATGTTTTCTGAAGAAAAAAAAAAATCTATAGCCCATTACCCCCTGCAAACTTCCAGTTCTGCTGTGTTTATGCAACTTTTTAGTAATCTTTCTATCCACGAGGAACTATAACTTTGGAGTTTCCATCCTGTGGGAACTAATATGATCTCCCCTTTATCTTTCATGACCTGGACGTTGCACTTTTCCTCCAGATATAGTTATGATGGCTATATGGCTACAATGGTACCACTATATTTTATCTTCCCTGGCAATCTTTCCTAAAGAGATAGGGGAAAAAAGCTTATTTTCCAAGCAAATTACTGCTGTTCAGTGACAAAGAAAAAAATACCAAACAAAAAAACAAACAAAAAAACAAAAAAACAAAAAAAACCCAAACAAACAAAAAAAAAACCCAGCTACAATGCAGTGGTCAGAAAAATGCATGTGAACTTTATCATTATACATTAATTACTTTTTAAACCATGATTCCTTGCACAGATGCATTGCTTGTCGAACATTGAATCATATATACATGTGGAACAAAACTGAATTTTATCTTCTGTATTCTGTGATAATTTTCTAAATGGTCTGTCTTCCGGATCTGATGTACTTACCACTAATACTTCTCCTCTTTTTGCTTCTCTGCTATACTCTTATTCTTTTAAACACTTTCTTTAGTATTGCTACCTCAGTAGAAATATAACAAGCACAGACATTACTAATATTCCATTTTCCAGAGCTAGTGGAAGTTGAGTCGTGATTTAGAAATACTTAATGAGACCAAAATTGCAATTTTAGGAAGAGTTTTCTATATCCCAAACATTAACTACTTCAGACTTTAATGGAAAGTATCTCCTTCTTTGGTTTTCTAATGTGGAAATTGTATACACTGTTTTATAATTTGTCTTCAGTGGGGATACTAAGAACATTCACTGTTTTCTGTCTTAAAGAAAATGTGCAATCACTTCCATTTGATATTTACTTCTGTTTAATGAACTTTTTATTAACAGCCCATAACATGTAATGGAGTGCTAAGCACTATCAGAATGTGCTTTTACTCTTATTTTAGGCTTATCATCATTTTCTGGAATGGTGTGCTTTGATGTTTCCCAGTCAAAGCATTTTACATGCAAGTTACTTTAAAATTCTTACAAGATCAGTCAGTAAATTACACAAATAGGTTTCATATTAGCAGCTACAAAAATTTATAAAAAAACTGGTGAAAGAAAAATAAGGAAAGCATACTTTGTCTACTAACCTCAAAATAATATAATCTAAATCTCCACTTTTTTCTAGATGACTCATCACTGCACAGCTAAGCACTTTGAGGAGGCATTTGATATACCTCATATCTTACATTCAAAGGAAAGAACAAGCTGGATTATAAATCAGCTTTTATATCCTATCACATCCTTATCATGACTCCACTTCCTTGGAGTTTAACATATTTTAAAATCCTCTCTTCCCTACCAGCATTATCAACTTTCTACCTACTTGCTGTTCCTTGGGCTTATCTTGTTCTCTATTTTTCTGTCACCTTCATGACTTGTACGTGCAACTACAACTCCCTTTACCCATTCATGTACTTATATAAAATGCTTACATCCCGTGCCTACCTATGCCATAACTTTGCCACAGAACAGAGTAATGGGCAACCTCACTGATAATTTTGTTTGGAAAATGAAGATGTGGAAGTAGTAATAGTTGTAAAAGAGGGTATTTCAGTACTATGTAGGCTGTCATGTACAACTTGTACAACAAGCTTTGATCACAATTTCTAGGAAAATTGCACTGCCTTTAACAACAGTGACCAGTTTATGCATGGCACTGTATGTACTTAAGATAAAATCAGTAATAATCAAAAAATCTATAAGCAGATTATATGGGAAATTAATATCGTTCACAGTGTATGTTTGACCTGGTAATTGATAGATATATTCCAGAGTAATTTATCATTAGTCACTCTATTCAAATATTCTAATCATTTATTCAGTAACAAGTACAAACTTTCATGAAAAATAAGATATTCAGTTCTAAGTAGAAAACATGTTGCAAATAAATTAATGGTTTGATTTTCTAGACAGACTGTTTCAGTGAAAGTAAGAGGTTGTTTTGTGCTTTAGAAAAAAATGTTCATTTTTGCTCAGAAATCTACTTGAGGAATAAATGGATGTATTCTGATTGCTTTAAAGGCAACTTTTTTTGGTTTGAATTTTACCACAGTAAACTTGATTAATTTTGCAATTTGGAAAACAGAAATCCTTAAACTGTCATTCTGAGAACATTCCACCTCCTTTTTAAAAATCATTTTGTGTGTTCAATGTGAGAAACGAGGGTATGGAGAGCTGTATTGGATTTGTGTGGCAATGTTTTGGTAGCAGGGGGTCCATGGGGGTAGTTTCTTTGAGAAGCTGCTAGCAGCTTCCACCATCTCCAACAGAGCCAATTCAACGTGGTTCTGTTGGACCCACCATTAGCCAAGGCTGAGCCTATCAACAATGGTGGTAGTGCCTGACGGATAATGTATTTAAGAAGGAAAAAATAAGTTAGTCCACAGAAGAAAACTGTGGCCAGAAAAGAGAGGAGTGAAAATATGTGAGAGAAAGAACACTGAGGGCACAAGGTCGTTGAAGAATGAGGGTGAGCAGGTACTCCAGATGCTGGAGCTGAGATACCCCTGCAGCTTGTGGTGAACATTATGGTGAGGCAGCTGTATCCCTGCAGCCTGTGGAGGTCCATGATGGATCAGAGATCCACCTGCAGCCTGTCGTGGACCCCACACTAGAGCACATGGATGCCTGAGAGACATTGAGACACTATTGAAAGCCTGTGCTGGAACAGGCTCCTGGCAAAACCTGCAGCCCGGTGGAGAGAGGGGCCCAAGCTGGAAGGGTTTTTCTGCGACAACTTGTCCCCCACTCTGGGAGACTCACATTGGAGCCATCTGTGCATGAAGGACTGCAACCCATGGAAAGGATCCATGCTTGGAGTTCATAGAATCATAAATTGTTAAGGCTGGAAAAAACTTCCCAGATCATTAAGCTCAACCTTTGACCAAACACCACCATGCCAACTAAACCATAGCACTAAGTGCCATGTCCAATTATTTCATGAACACTTCCAACTCCACCAGCATCCTGAGCACCCTGTTCCAATGCTTTAATCTTCTTCCAGTGAAGAAATTCTTCCTGATGTCCAACCTGAACTTTCCCTAGCACAACTTGAGGCTAGTCACTCGTTCCCTGGGAGAAGGGGGGTAAAGAGTGATAAGGCTTCCTCTCAGCATGTTTTTCTCCAGGCTAAACACCCTCAGCTCCCTCAGCCCTCCTCATATGACTTACTCTTCTGTCACAAGTTTTGTTGCCCTTCTCTGGATATGCTTCAGCAGCTCTTGTAGTGAGGGGCCTAGAACTGGACTCACCAGTGCAGACTACAGGGGGACAATCACTTCCCTAGTCCTGCTGGCCACATTATTTCTGATACAAGCCAGGACGCCATGGGCTTTTTTGGCCAACTGGGTGCACCACTGTTTTCTGTTCAGCCAACTGTTGGACCAGCACCCACAGATTCTTTTCTGCTATGGCACTTTCCATCACTCTATCCCAAACCTATAGCATTTCATGGGGTTGTTGTGACCCAAGTGCAGGACTTGGTACTTTATCATATTAAATCTCACACAGTTGGCCTTGGTCCATTGATCCAGCCTGTCCAGATCCCTCTGCAGAGCCTTCCTTACTTACTTACTTCCAACTTACTTATTTGTGAACTTACTGAGGGTGTTCTCAATCCCCTTGTCCAAATCATTGATAAAGATATTAAACAGGACTGGCACTAATCCTTTGCCTTTGGGAACCCCACTAGTGACTGGAAAAAATGGAGACCTGCCTTCTGTGGGTAGGACTCCACACTGGAGTAAGGGAATAGGCTGAGGAGGAAACCGAGGCAGAGATGAGTGATAAAATGATCACAACCCCATTCCCCATTCACCTGCCCCAGTGGAGGGGAGGAGGTAGAGAAATTGGGAGTGAAGTTCAACCAGGGAAAAAGGGATGGATGGGGGGGAGGTGTTTTTAAAATCTGATTTTCTTATTATCCTACTCTGATTTGATCTGTAATAAATTAAATTCATTTTTCCCAAGACAAGTTTGTTTTGGCTGTGACTGTAATGTTAGCCTACAGTTTTTAGTTGTATTTCTCTTCCCTGTATAGCTGAGGAGAGGGAAATGATGGAATTTAATGCGCACCCAGCATCCAGCCACTACAAAAGCATAGAAAAAATGCTCTTTATAATGTATTAAATTCAATTGATAAATTGATTTAAGTGGCTCAGAATTGTGCGACTCTAGAAGACCAGACACAAGCAACGCTTCTTAATAACTTGTTTACTTTGTTCCTATCGCATATATTTCTACTTTTATGCTTATTTTTTACATGTCTTGCCACTCTTCCCCATGCTAAATGGAGCAAAAATTACCCTTAAGGTATATAACAAACCACAAAAACATATTTAGTCTTGGAGTAATCTGAAAAAAATCTGTACATGGTTCCAACAGAGCAGTTCCCAAGCCAAAACTTGACTAGTATGTGTTTAACTTACCTAATAAAATATACTGCCATCATATTATTTTTACTGAAATAATAGTGCTCTGCTCAGTTCCCCTGCTTCTCTGGCATATCCATTCTGCTTCATGTATACAAGCAGTTGATACAAATTCTTCTAATTCACTATTTATTCCTAATTCACTGATTTTAACCCCTCCCTTCTATTTTTAACATAAAAATCTAATTTTGAAATTAACTCAAGCCAGTTGTGTCATCTTTTAATAATCAGGAGCCTATCCCTTACAAGGTGGTTTGGTTAAAGGCCAAAACCCCAATGCCAGTTAAAATAAAAATGTGTAATTAGAGTCAAGGTATAATTTTGAGGTTCAGACTGCTTTGGGATTATCTCATGATGTCTTGATTTTACCTGCAGTGAAAAAAAACAAAGGGAAGAACTTTTGTATTTCATAGGGCAGATAACACTTGGTCTGGATATTGTCACAGTGGAGTGACAGCTCTTGCTCTGCAGCTGCCAGGATCTAATTATACTGCCTGGGCCCAGAAAAAGAAATTGTGCAGCTGTGTGGAATTAGTAAGACATAGACCTGAAGACTTGTGTAGATATCAAGGAGTAATCATCGAAATTTTCTAATGTTATTGGAGCAGGGATAAGGTATGGAGAATGTCTCTAAGTGTGGTTATTACTGACTTCAGATGTGACAAATCATAATGTGGCTTAACTGTCATGGTAGGAGCTGACCAGATCTAGGTTAGACCAGAGGTCGAAGGAGCTTGCAGTGCTCTCATGTTCCTAAAGGGAAGTATTTTGTACAGTGACATTGCAGTGGAAAGTATATGAAGTGTGCAATGGGAAGATGAAGATCACAGTCCGACTCCCTGCTTTTCAGAGGTATCACTGAGCTGCAGGATGTAGTAAGGTTCCTTATTCATTTTCTCACTGGCCTTCCCACACTGCACAGGTTGAAATAGAGAAATGATGAGCCCCTTCGATTTTGGTTGTAATACGGTAGGCAGAGCACGCTTTTCTTTAAAACTGAAATCATGGAATAAGCTCCAGAGGTTAAGGGCCTTTTTCTCATTTGTTGGATCAATAAACTTATGCTAACCAGGAGGAGGCAAAAGATCACCTCCTTTCAGAAGGGCTCATCAGCTTGGACGTCACTGTGTATTAATGTTGCTGTATGGCTTTGAGATTGAAACAGCTGGCATGTCTAATCAGCTTGAAATGAAAGTAGGGAGTTTGCATCGATATACTTGCATATCCTAATGTTAAACAGAGGAGATTGAATCCAGACAGCCATCTCTAGCAGAAGAAGAGGAGAAAAAAGGATATGCTTTCCTTTTCTTTAAAGCAAAGTTATGCAAGTAAATTGCATTAGGTCTTTTCCATGTATAATTTCTTACACAGAAAAGAATTTTGCTCCAGATGGATTCACAGGTAGAGGCTATAATTTTTCAGTTTAAACTTCATTGATTGGGACTTTATCATAATTTTTAAACAACTGCCTTCAAGCCTAATTAGTTGGTTTCAGTTTTCTTTCTTCTACAGTTGAGCTGTTACAGATTTCTCTGTAAGAAATCTTTGTTATGTATATTATTTTAATGGGTCTCCATTACTTGACTAAATGCTTTATTTGAAAGTGTTTTGTGTTTTTAGACATCATACAATCTAGGAGCAAATGGTCTTTATACAGTTTCTGGATTGATTACAAATATTTTGTTATCTGAAAGGTCTTTCACCCCTTTGCCAGGAAGCTCTTCCTGTCTGCTTATCTTTATTTGAGGGTTAAAACCAAAACTCATAGAAGTTAATACTTTCAAAAAATGGATTCCTGCTCTCAGGTTTTTATTTCTAGGAGTGTTCCGAGGAAGAAAGCACAGGAGAACTCTAAGTTTTTTATTGCAAAAGTATTACAAATGCTACTGACTCTTGCCCAGTCTCTCTCTAGTCTGGTTAGTTCATGCAGTGAAGGCTCTCTTGTTCTTTAAATATAGTCAGACACAAACAAAATTGCTAAACAAGGTATCACTTAAGTCAGAGCTTTGAATTTCATTCTGTCGCTGCTCACTAACTATTTAATAGTAGCTGAGACCAGATGCTCAAATAAAGAAATGGCAAAAAAAAGAGCTCATATGCTATTTCAGACTTTATTTGTTTACATTTTTCTTCTTGCTAAAATCCTTCGGGCTTTATCTGTTCATATATAATTGAAAGAAAAGGAATTGACTGAGAGAATAAGGCTTTGGGAGGTGGTTTGGTTTAAAATCATAATACTGGCTTCATATTGCTTAGTTAAGACAAATTTGCTTTTCCTGAGGCAATTTACATTACAGGTTTAAATCTGATGTTAAGTTTCTTTCAGAACTTGTCTCTAGTTTGCAGAAATGATCCTGTGTGTTATGCAAATTCAAGATGCTTCTTTATGTTTATGGTTACCTCACTATCAAATTTCATCCAGGTAAAGATGTCAGTTTCAAATCACAAACAACTTTCTTCCAGTGTTTGATATGTTGCATTTATTTACAAGAATACTGAAAACGTGGAGACCAACTTCTTTTCCAGTGTCAGGTCCTGCACTTGGGTCACAATAACCCCTGAATTGCAACGCAGCTCATCACAGCTTAATTTACAAAGGAAACTATTACTTATCCTGAGACCTAAGTAACTTAATTTTCAGATTCTGGGCAACCAGATTGCATATTTAATTAGAATAATATACAATTAATCAATAACTTGAAATATACTGCTTTATAGAGTATAAGATCATGTCTAAAGTTCCTGTGAAAAATCTCTTGAATTTACATAGCCATTTTACCTGAAGAGCTCTCAGGTTATCAAGTGGCTTTTCAAATGAGTGAGTTTCAATTTTCATTATGATTTTCAGTATTTTGCTTAGGAATAGGGAGACAGGTCCAAACTCAGACACTGGCATATAGTGTGGATAATTTAGTGATTTGATGCCAGGAATTAACCTAACTATAGGATGTTCACCAGCATCTAAATTGGATTTTGGTCTTCATATTCAGAAATATTGAAGTATTTAAAGGTAGCCTAAAATCTTCTGTTGTTATCATGTCTTTCAATGTTTGATTAGTGTAATGGGTGATCATGAAATATCAATGAGTGATTAATGAAGATCATTCCTTTTAACAATTGAAGGTTGGAATGTTCCCATTTTTTTTTTTAATGTAAAATGTTTTAAATTTGCATTTTTTTTCAATTTTAATAGAAAAGCTGTGTTTGCGATCCATATTTTGAGTCCCACTTATTTTGACTTCTTTCTAATTAGAATTAGAATTCATTTCACCTTTTTTCACATGTATCTTTATCTTGAACCCAGGAATCAGACGCATACGTTATCTTTTTGCTGCATACCCAGTTTGCATGGTTTGATACAATGTGAAGTGAGGAATCTGTCACTATTCAGTCATTCTTGATATACGCTTTCCTTTATTACAAGAAAGACCAAATTTTGTACTTTTTTTTTCTATATATGAGCACCTTCTTTTCTTTTGGTGTTAACTCCTATTTTTTTAAATATATTTATATTTTTTTGGTAAAAAAAATTCTACATGAATTATAAAAACTTTTTATGGCCATATTAACAAAGATGACTTTGATCTACAGAAATAAGTTTGATTTCAAGCACCATTCTCATCTTGTTTATTGAGGCAGTAGGATGAATACTTGTTGTGATAACATTTTTGTAAGAGATATGTTTCTTTTCTGACCATATTGTTTTAAAAAAGGGGGCTCTTGATATAGAAATTTGATGCAGTAAATTACCATTACGGTAAACAGAAATTCCTTTATAAACATTGCTGAGTAATAATCAGTGATAGATGAAAGTACTATGTAATTTTTTCCTTCTGCTATGAATTATAATAGAAATAGCTTCTTCAGATGTAATATATGAGTGTAATCTTGAGGCTTTCAACATCAAATATAGCATTAGTGCATTTGATTTTGTCAATTCAGCCTTTCCAGCAATGGAAAACTGTGCTAGTTGTATATGAGGGACAGAATCTAAATATTACATTGAATTTTATTTACCTTAATATTTCACAATTTCTACAGAGATATTTTTCGCTAGTCAAATCCTCATAGAATAATATAATTTAAAATATGTTTAATTTATGCAGAACATTCCTAGATCAGGAATAACACAGGACACTCTTAAAGGAAGAAGAATTACAACGGAGGGTTTGACTGGAAGACAAAAGGAATAAAATTTAAACAACAGGGTATAAAATCAGAAGGGGTCTAGAGAGCAGCAAAGTGTAAGAGCTAGGATATGCACACTCAGGGCTAAGGAATAATGGCTGAGAGGTGTAAGGAAAGTGGCTTTAGCAAAGAGATACCATACTTCCCTGATCAGACTTTACTATCTTATCAAAGCATGGAAAATAATTGTTAGTAAATGGTTGTAAATTTTCTTATATTCTTTCTAGACAGGTATTTGCCTAAAATCAAAGACTTTGATGTCCTACTTATTGTTTCCACATTCTTTCTGCTTTTCAAATAGATAACAATTAAAAAAAGAAAAAAATTTCTACTTCTTTCTAGCCTTCCAGCAACTCATCCCAAAGTATTCAGCAAACTTTCCATGACAAACAATGTGCTAAACAACATATATCATTTCAGCCTTGAAGGCATTTTGTTACCTAGTATGCTTTGCTTAAAATAAAAACACTTTCTGCATCATGGACCCTTTCCTCTCTTACTCATTTTAAACTGTCTCGGTGACAATGATCCGGTGATGGCAGAGTAATTTCAAATCCTAACTGTGCAGAAGTTTGGAAAAAAAAGAAAACACTTTTGCCTATATCACTTAATAAAATAAATCCTTCTGTCCATTCAGTTGTTTTCTTATCATGAATGAATAGGCTTACATTCAGCAAAGTTCATCTGGCTTACATCTTTACATCAGGGAAAGTTTGTTTGAAATGCAATATTAGGTTTCCGGGGCCACTTGAGTTGCCTTAGGACAAAAAGTTTCTGCAATGCAAACAATCTCTGAAAAGTACTCTTATACACATACTAAATAATGGATTACTTCAGATTTGACAGCAGTATGACAAATCATTATTTGGTGGTCTGAGGTGTGCCGAAGTGTCCTTTGTTTTCTGTTAGTTTTCCTAATGTAACATATCTATTTGCAGAAATAACATTTATAAAGTCATAGATTTAAACCTTCTTGTCAGGTAGCATGGGAAAGGACATGAATCCTGCAGAAAAGAGCAGGTCTCTTTTATGAATGCATTTCCCATACACTTGCATAAGTATCCTGCTTCCTTCTAACTCAGTTACATCAGCTGCATTTACATCATCTCCCCACATATCAGTTATTTAATTATTGTTGTTGTCAATCTGTGCCATGCCCTAATTTAGTATTTAAATTCCTGGCTCTAAATGCAGTGGTTTCAGTAGTATCTGCAGAGCCAAAGCTAGGCTAAAACAAAACAAATAAAAAGAACACTGCAAGATTCAATTAGTTTTCTCCCAGATGCTGCAGTTCATCTCACACACTGTTAAAAATCTTCTCGGCTCATTGAATATAGCTGGCACTGTCTTGTCAAAGGCAAGATGCAGTTATGCAGAAACTGTATGCTCTGCTACATAGGATTGCATGGGTCATTCCATATCCATATGTATTCTTTCAGCAACTGGGGAAAATGTGAAAGAACTGGATGCATAAGCTACAGCCTAGGATGACAGAATGTTTAAAACAGACGTTGCTCTTGAGAGAAAGAAGAGATTAAAAATGAAGATTGAGTTTCAACCTGTGGGAGCCAGGAACTGCAAGCACCTCCCTTAAACAAAAGAAAGAGGCTGAAATGTCGTTTCATTGATTGGAAACACAACTAAGCCACATTGCTGGTATTGATTTCCTTAGAAAAGTTGTCTATAGGTGGTATGCTATCTTCTTCCCCACTGACTATGGAACAACTGGAGACATCAGCAAAGTTACATAGCTTTTCCTAGAAGATGACAAAATGAATGAGCTCTATTTAGGTAACATTTCAGGATTTTAATGTGTGCATTTGCATGTGTGCCTCAATGAGATATCCTGGACACCTAATTCTAGAATTAAGGAGAGTAAGAGTCTAAGGACCATTTAAAAGTCTAGTTAAAGTCCTGAAGAGTACTAAAGGAATCTAAAAAAAAAAAATCAAAGCCTTTCAACATAGCTCATAAATCTTCGACTTTTGAAATATTTCTAGGTAGTAGGTTTCTTTGAAAAGGGTTGGAGACCTTTTGTTCATCTGATGAATCTGATGAGTTGAAAAATGTATGGTTTTATCACACAGTTCATGCACCAGTCAAATGCTGTTGTTCAAAGTAAAATAAAAAATGTATTTAAAATAAAGTGTTTTAAGTTCCAGCTGACTGCTAGAAGATATGACCACTGACCTGAAAGCATGCAACCATATTACAAATAAATAGTGTTTAACAAAAGTAAATGCTCAGATTATAACCTTGTTGTTAAGAAGTTTTTATTTAAACCAGCAACAGAGTTTTTATATTTGAACAAAAGCAAGCATTGGCAGTCTGGCAACTCAAGAGCACAGAAGAGACAAGAAGGCTTCCAAACTCCTCCAGAGCTAAGATGCCTATGTTTACTGAGAAGCTTGCTGAGGAAAATATATCTTCCTGAACATACCTTCATAATCTCACTTTGATGGTATCAAGTATGACTGTTTTGGATTGCTTAGAATAAATGTCTGCCAACATTCTGTTTACAAATATCTCAGATCTAAGTAAGGTTTAAAGATGTGTGGCATAAATTTGTTCTCTAGTCTGCAATCAGAGCCAGAACCCAAATGCCATGAGTTAGGGAGCATTTTTATCTAGCTACAATTAATCACAGGCAGATGCTTATGCCCTGCTAAAATCTATATTGATATATATATATATTGCTATATTTATAACCACCCTTAAAGAGGACCTGTAAGAAAACTGCCTCCCACTTACCTTCCATCTGCAAAACCATAATGTGGATACTGAAAGCTGTCTCTCATGAGACTCACTGACATTACTTGCAGCCACAGCACATTAAAAAATCAGTAATAACTTTAGCTATTCCTGTTTGGCCTGACATGTTGCTGTTTTCAGCATTGATACTCATGAATTATTTCAGGGAGAAGAGTCTTAAATCTATATACTGTGAAGACACCAGCTAAAATTTCACAAGCAGAATGATTCTGGGCATTGGGAGATTGTAAGATCAGAAACAGAGATTCTCCAGCAGGCTACTAAGTACTAAGAATTCGAAGACTAGACAGAACTTACACAGCAGATGGAGAAATATTGCTACTTGCATCCCATTATCTTGTCTAAAAAGAGAGGAATTGCTACTAGACAGCTACTGGCGAAAATAAAATAAAAAAAAATTATTCTTTATCAAACTGCCTAGGCTGTTAAAGGATGATTCTAACTCTATTAGTTTGGGGGCCACTGTGCTTGCTAAATCTCTTGGCTATATCATGAGTAAGAAGCTCTAAAAAAGAGGGAAGCTGTATGAAGAGCTACTGAAGTCACTTGGTCTGTTCAGCCTGGAGAAGAGAAGACTGAGGGGAGACCTCATTGTGGTCTGCAACTTCCTCGTGAGGGGAAGCAGAGCGGGGGGTACCGATCTCTCTGGTGATCATTACAGGATCTGGGGCAATGGCTAAAAGCTACATTGAGGAGGCTGTGAGGGGTAGGTTAGATTTTTAGGAAAAAGGTTGTCTTCACCCAGAGGGTTGTGTGGTACTGATACAGGCTCCCCAGGGAAGTGGACCATAACACCAAGCCTGACAGAGTAGAAGTGCTCGGGCAATGCTCTCAGGCACGTAGTGTGACTCTTGGGGATGGTCCTGTGCAGGGCCAGGAATCTTTGTGGCTCCCTTCCAAATGAGGATATTCTATGATTCTATTAAAAAAAAATAGGACCTTTTAAATTAAAATAAATTCTCAAATCTTTCTGTAAAGACAGAACAGGGATGTACTAATGAATATTTTAATCCACATATTATATGAAAAACATGGAGTTTAGTCATATATTATCTATATAATTGCACGTATAATATGTTAATATATTTCAACTGTGCTCTTTCTATCTGATTCTGTGTTTAAAGTACATCTCAGCATATAGTCTTGTCTTCAGTGCTAGTTGGGTCTAACATGATTCTTTTTTCTTACTTTGAAAAAAGGTTTTTTCCTATAAGCAATTTTGTTTGTTAGCTTAAAGGATGTCCTAGGCTTCCCAGACATGTGTAAAGCTGACATTTTCATGATAAGGCAGGAAGTCAGTTTGATGATTTTTAGTGATTAATTTTCAACTTAGCAAATTCAATTTCCTGTTTTCTGTAAGTTTGCATTTATTGAATGCTCAGAGCTGAAACATTGTAATCAAAGTAGGACTGGCTCAGGGTTTTATTTTCAACTAGGTACAGCAGAAATTTTGCCTTTTTGAAATTACAGGCTTGAGCAAACTAACTTCTTCCCCAACTCTTGCCTAAAGTCCTGCCTGAATCTACCAAATTTTATAGTAAGACCATACCTGAAGATTATTTTTATTTTAGAATACTGCTTAGGATTGCTGGTAATGGGTAAAACCTGTCTGTATTTGCATCTAGACAAACAGAAAAAAGGACAGTTTTTTCTATCTCATAGGAAGTTTATGCCTCTACGTATGTGCCCTTATGTTGAACATTGTCTAAATTTCTGGATCTCCCTAGTTTAAAAAAAAAGAACTGTTCAGTGTGGAAGAGGTCAGTTAAGCAGGGGATAGATGTCCAACACGTACAGATCAACACTTTACTGCCTTTTTTTTTTTTTTTTTTTTTGAATAAAATATCTAGGGAATAATGAAAGTAAAAATTGAAAGTGGGAAAATGAGGTTATGTGATATGTATAGTTTGACCAATACAAGAATTTATGGATGATAAAAATTTCAAAATTGTGTAGACATGCTTCTTTTTTCATGAGGAAAAAAACCTCATCTAGGGTTATTAAACATTATAGTGGTTAACTGTGAGGGCTGTGACACTCCAGCTATCTTGTGGAATTCCAATTCACTAACTACTGTGGGGGGCATTGAAGACAATACTGCTAAAGCTTGTCTCCTCTTCTACCAGTATTTATTACCATCCATTCTCTTGTTGGAGAGTTGGATAGGTGGTCCTTTTAATTCTGACCTGGAACAGCTGTCCTTTTATCTTATTTTTCTTTTATAATAAGTTTTATTATCATATACTTAGAGTAAAATACCGTATTTTTTCAGTTTATCTCTACAAAGAGTGCATAAAACTTTGTAGAGGACCTTATCACAGCTGTTTCGCATAGTCAATACAATATATACTTATCTATAAACGCATTATATCACAGGAATTTTTCAGAATAACAAACTAATCTAAGTATTTGATTTATGAAATTGGAATAGTTTGCTCAGGTACAAAGGGATTGTATTTATTAAAATCAAGCCATGTGTTTCAAATAAACTTATTACATTAACTAGACTGTTTGTCATGGCACCTATCTGGTCATGAATATTTGCATTTGTCATAAGTCTTTTCCCACAGCTGGACTGAAGTAAATTAAATTGGAGAGTTTTGTTCCTTTCTGCAGTTTAAAATACTTTATGATGGAGCTAAGAGGAGATCAGGGAGTATGAATTCTAATACCCTGTCAAAATTGTATACTTCCATAAGCAATAATTATATATTATACAACGAAATAAAAATTAAATTGGCACACAACTTAGTGGCACCCCTTTTAAATTCATGCACAGCACTGTTAGTGAATTTCTTGTGCCTAGTTGGTTTGCAGAAATAGGAGCGTTTACCAGATATGACTGCATTTGTTCCATCTATTTGGAGTAATATTGCCTCATATCATAACAAAGATAATTAATCACATGGGGAAAGTAAAGCCAAAAGGAAAAGTGCCTGTGTGTTTGCCTGTACGTTTTCCTCTGAGGACAAGTTCAGTTGCATGTACAATATATCCATCTACATACAGCAGAATAGTCATAAATACTCAGCCAAGAATAATAATGTTCCAAGTAGGAAGGAAACATGAAATTCCAAGAGAAAGACTTTTCCCCCAGACCTGTATCCATTTTTGGCACTGAAGAAATTTATTTATGGCCCTTTGGGCCATGCTACTCCTGCATTAGGTTTTTAAAAGTCTTGCCATTTGTGTTGTGTTATCTTAGCATTTGATGTGGCTCATATGACATAAAAAGCTCTGTAATGATTTATGGATTTGGAAGATTCTGTCCAGCCAAAATATGAAGCAAAGATAGCCAGACAAAGAGATTAATATGAACCTCCCTTTGTGGCTTCAACACTGTCCTATTTCAAAAGCTATTTTACTTTTCCCATATTTGAAGAAAGTCTGTCTGAAATTCTTCTTACGGTCTAAATAAAGAGAAATCCCTAATGAGAGTATGTAATTTTTGGCAGAATCTTCTACTTTTATATTATAAAAACCAGTTTGGAGGTTGAGTTTTTGGGTTTGGGTGTTTTGTGGGTTTGTGGATTTTTTAACTACTTTGGAGTTTTGAGAAGGAGCTAAGTGATTTAAGAGCAAAGGATGGACATTTGAACTCTAAAAAAACCCATGAAAAATCCAAGTTTAGATCTCATCTTGTACTCCTGCTCTACAAGTCCATTTGAGTTAAAAAAGGGACTGCATAGGGATACAAGGAGAAAATGTGAACTATACTGGTGATTCTCTAAACATTCAAGGAAAAATATTGTTTGACTGAAATAAGTAACAGATTGTCTTTGAATTTTGAAGCTAAAACTACCAGCCCAACCTAGACTTCTTCTACCATTCTGGTGATATTCCAGCCATAAAACTCTTTCAGATTAGTTTGGTGGTAGAGAAATTCTGATGTAAACCTTGGCAGAATTAGCTCTGGTACTGACAGACAACCTTTCCCCTGGTCATGTTGAAGGAAAAATGAAGTAAAAGCTCTAAAGTGATTAAATACAAGTTAAATGCATGTGTCAGCTGTTGACATAACTTGAAAGTTGTGCCACTGACAGCACAAGCTCCATATATGAGATAAAATTTATTAAAGCTATTAACATGCTTGAATGGTATGGTTATGAATTATAAAATCCAGTATGCTTGGGTGCCAACCAAAACTAGTAACATCATGGATATTAACCGGGTATTGTACATATTCTAAGGAATATCTTGCATCTAGGAATGGAAATTCATATATATGTCTATAAATGTATGTATGTGTGCTTGCATGCATGCAAACATTTAGAGAAAAAATATTTAACATGACAAAAGGAAATGGAACTATGTAATGAATTACCAAATGTGTAATAAAATGCACAGAAGAGAGTTATAGATAAAAGTTTGCTTTAAATTAAAACTGCTGGGTAACTCAGCTTCACTATACTGATGTCTTATGAACTGTGGACTTAGAACTTTCCTGTTCACTGTATCATTTCAATAAATGAAATTATGACATTATGATTTTGGTGTGAAGTATAGATACTAGTCTAGGTTGCTTTATTAAAAAGCAGACTTTTGACGAAAATTGGATGAAAGGTACAGCAATATTCAGTAAGGGGGCAGAAAATAGTAGAGGATTGTTATGATCATCTCTCCCACACATACACTATTCTCTAATGTAAAGTCTGTGCACTTAGCACTCATAATTCACCCCAGGACTTACAAAATCATGTGATAAGAAAGGACCTTTCAGATACTAGCCAGTCCAATCTCTTAGTTATACCAGAGTCAGTTAATAGAAGTTGCTCAAGATCTTGTCCAGTTGAGTTCTGAATATCTCCAAAGACAGAGAATTGACTTCTTCAAAAGGTTGACAACCTTTTGTGGCACATGAGGAAATCCTAATATCTACTCAGAATTTTGATTCTTGAAACTTCTGTCCATTGCTTCTCATGTCATCATGGTTTAGCCCTAAAAAAGTTTGGGTTTGCCTTCTCTACATTCTCTCATTGTATAGTTGTAGAGAATAGCAAGATCTCCCCTGAGCCTTAAGTTTGTATAAAAACAATTCCCTTGGCCTTCCCTTATATGTCATGAGCTTCAGGCCCCTGACCATCCTTACTGTCATGTTGTGGTAATGTTTACTATCTGCTTTTCAAGACTTGGTATATCTTGTAGGGTTTGGGAATTTTGTCTGGCTAGATGGGTGTCCTGTCACCATCATTTTAAAACATGAAGATAAGACAGAAGCATAACTTCATCTCCTTCTTCTTCTTTCTGCAGTATAGAACCTGGATATACAAGTCAGAAAATTACTGTGTGATCCAACAGGGTGGTATTTCAGGTCCCATGATGGAGAACAGCTGTACCATAACCCAGAAATATTTGGCTCAATTAAATTTTGACGTAGCCTGTTTTGCCAAGGCAACCACTGAAGTTTAACTTTTCTCCTCTTAACTACACTACTTGCATAATACTTATGCCCAAAGTGCACATTTAATTTAAGAATGTGAAGTGGTTTTCTGGCATCAACATTGTGACCATCAATGGTGTTTTTCATGACTGGCACTAAGAATTTGAAGCTCTGTTGATTAAGGATTTCAAGATTTACCCCAAACATGCTGCACTAGAATTTAGCCATGAATAGTTCATAATTCATTACCTGATGAAATGCCTTTGAAGGTTTTTGCACATCTCTGACTTCAGATACTTTGTTGTGGGTAGGATACTAATATTTTGCTAAACAGATACTGAACTGTCATGTGTAATTTACATTTTGTCATTTTACTCCATATCATGCTTATTTGTCTTAAAAAAATAATCAGGCTGCATGGAATCCCTTTGAAAGTAAATTCTTCTGCCCTAGAAAAATGATGAAAAGTATCCTCTGTCAGGGAGAGGCTTTAAAATGCTTTCTGGTGCTTTTCAAAAATATGTCATTTTTCAGTGAGGGTTTTTTGATTTCTAATAAAGTAAATCTACTCCATTTGGCTCAGTAGGATTTAATACAGAGCCTTAGGATGAAGAGAGAAATGAAATGTTTTCTATCACTACTACTTTGAGTACTACAGTTATAAAAATGTTTTGTCTGTTACACATACACCCCACACCTATATATATATAT
>VWZF01001123.1:911-82487 GCA_013396755.1 Sclerurus mexicanus
GCACGATGTTTAACAAGACCAAATGCTGGATCCTGCACTTTGGCCACAATGATCCCATGCAGCACTGCAGACTGGGGACAGAGTAGCTGGAGAATGACCAGTCGGAAAGGCACCTGGGAGTTTGGATTGACAGGAAGCTGAACATGAGGCAGCAGTGTGCCCAGCTGGCCAAAAAGGCCAGTGGCATTCTGGCCTGTATCAGGAATAGCACGGCCAGCAGGACAGCGGAAATGATGCTTCCTCTGTACTTGGCACTGGTGAGGCTGCGCCTTGAGTACTGTGTCCAGTTCTGGGCCCATCAATTTAGGAATGATGTTAAGGTGCTGAAACATGTCCAAAAAAGGGCAACAAGGCTGGTGCAGGGACTGGAGCACAAGCCTTATGAGAAGCAGCTGAGGGAGCTGGGGTTGTTTAGCCTGGAGAAGAGGAGGCTCAGGGGAGACATTATGACCCTCTACAACTGCCTGAGGTTGTAGCCAGGTGGGAGTCAGTCACTTCTCCCAGGCAACTAGCAGTAGGACAAGAGGGCACAGTCTTAAGCTGTGCCAGGGAGGGTTTAGGTTGGATATTAGGAAGATGTTCTTCACAGAGAGAGCGATCAGTCATTAGAATGGGCTGCCCAAGGAGGTGGTGGGTTCACCATCCCTGGAGGTATTTAAGAAGAGACTGGATGTGGCACTTAGTGCCATGGTTTAGTTGACAAGGTGGTGTTGGGTCATAGGTTGAATTTAATGGTCTTAGAGATCTTTTTCAACCTAGTTGTTTCTGTGATTCTGTAAACTCTTAAGTAGTTTTCTAGATGAGCCTTTTTCTATTTCCACTGACTACAGAAAAATACTTAAGAAACCTGCAGTCTTAGCTTATAGTGAGACACATTCCCTATCATAGGTGTCTAGAAATTAGATGTCTAGGTCTGACATAATCAATCCAGAGTCTTTCTCTGGCCACTGTAGAGGCATGTGCACTTCTTTAAGGGAATTAATCTTGTACTAAAAAAGGACATCTAAAATGGTTGTGACAGATCAGCCTCTTGTCTTTTTCTTGTCACTGAATATGGGGGGAGCCTATGGTGGCTAGCCAAAAGGTAAGACTGTAGATATAGAAAATTACATGAAATTAATTGACCTTCTGTTAAGTGACTAAAACTGTGTAAGATAAATTGTCGTATTACACCTGGCTGGAAAGGAGTTAACTTTCCCCATATAGTTCTGTGCTGTGTAGTTGTCACCTGAAAGGTGTTGATAACACTTCTGTGTTTTGGCTTCTGCTGAGCAGTGCTGGCAAGGCTCTCTCTGACCTAGGACTGATAGACTGGGAGTGGGCAAGTGGTTGGGGTAGGGTGGGGGGCACAGTCAGGACAACTATCCAAACTGACCAAAGAGATCCTATATGACAAAATACTGAGCAGTAAAGGCAAGGAAAAAAGGTGAAACAAGGAGGCATTTGTTATTAATGCATTTGTCTTCTGACGTAACTGCTATGTGTGCTGAGATCTTGGTCCCAGGAAGTGCCTGGACATTGCCCGCTGGAGGGAAGTAGAGTGAATTTTTTTTCCTTAACTTTTATATGCAGGCTTTGATTTCTTTATTAAAGTGGTCTTCACTCCAACCCATGAGATTTTTTCTTCTTATTTTGGTGAAAATTTCCTCTGAGGAAGAAGAGTGATGGAGAAACTTGCTGGGTACCTAATGGACAGTCAAGGTCAACATCTTCGAGGTCTGACCTCAAAGTATTTGAAATATTATTTATTGTAGTTCTTGTTTACTGCTGACTGCTGATGCAGTTGCACCTGTATGCTATGTGCAGAGTGTTTCTGCTTTAATAATAGCTAACACACTCTTAGCACTTAGGTTGATCCATATAATTGCAATTGAGGAACATAATTGTAATATAGTACTTTTCATTATTTTTTTGATAGCTATTGTAAACCACATATACATTAAAGTCATGAATTATTGAAACATTTATCATCAGTATTGCTAGATAAAGGGGAAAAGTGGTGTATTCACTGCTGATGTTGTGAGTGACTGATAAGATAAAGCAAAAATAGTATTATTAACCACAAAGACAGCAACAGGTGAAGTGTTTCTTATGAAGTTGAATTAGCACTGATGGGAATAAACAATACGGTGACTTGTTTTACAATAACACTTTCAGTCAGTCTATCTTATTTTTAGATATTTCAGAATCAGAAGGCTGAACTATTGCAATGTAAACTACCGTTATAAAAGATTGAACTAAAGTGTAGCATGCAATCACCACAAGCTTGAATTAAAGTCAGTGAAAATATTTTTTAGATATGAAAATATTAGGGTCTTTTTTTGGTCTTTTTTATAATTTCTGAGTTTTTCATTGTTCTGTACTTCATATTTTAGCTTGGAACATAAGTAAAATGAAAACAGTGTCAGGAGATAGTAAAGAGTACAAAAGAATATTTCCAGCTTTCCTATACATACAGAAATACTTTGGATAATTTGAATAATTTTCAGATAAGCAGCTGTATTTTTGGGTGCTCATTAGAGCATGGTGAATAATTTATAACAAATAATTTAGTTGATGAATTTTAACTCTCTTCGACTCACAAATTGTCCATGAACAGATTGTGATTTTCCTAAATTAGCTCATTATTCACAATCATCCAGTGAATAGTTCTTGTGAATAATTCTTTCACTATTCCTAGTTTGTGGCCAGTTGCTGTAAACAGTTAACTTTCAAGCTGTTTTGGTCTGACATATAAACCCTGTAGAATATTTCTGATTAACTAAAATATTTGAAAAGCATCAGAGCATCAGTAATAATAACAACAATAATAAAATCCTGTAAGGTACCTGCACTTTCCACCCTAAGTTTCAGTTCTATGTTCACCACAGTAATATTTCAGAGATGTTCCAAAAAATAAAATTATTTTTTTCATATATCCAAAGTGAGACAAATCCTCTTGTAGTCAAAAGATCTTGAGAAGTTTCTGAAAATGTTGGCTTCCTTTAATTCAGTGTTCCTTTAATTCCTTGGCTTCCTTTAATTCAGTGTTCACCCATTCAGTATGAGTGTGCTACATCAGACAAAATCATAATGAAATTTAAAAGCAAAGGGAGTATATTTCCAACAGCAGAATTTTATTTTTTTTAAATGTTTGAGGATATTGATGGAGTAATTTTCCAAGCTCAAGTAATAAATTGTATAAAAAATTTTGACTTTTACTTGTGTCTTAATATTGATCTTGGATTTTGTTGTATAAGGTCAATGTTGAATGAATAATCTGTTTTAAATTTTGAGAAAAAAAAAGAATCATTTAGCTCAGTACATAGATCACTTCTTTTGGGACTAAAAAGTCAATTACTTATGGCCTTGCATTGTCCTTATGTTCTCAATTTCTTAAAAACATAAATATGTTTAAGTTAAGCCTTTTAGCTTTATTGTTATATGACTACTCTTATTCTAATATTTACTTAAACAGGTCATTGGAAAAACCTATTTTTCATTGTGTTCGTTGTTTTTATTTCCATTTTTCCATTAAAACCCTGTTTATTTTGAATGCTTTGTCAAAATGTTGTCACATACCACCATTTTCTCAATGAGGAGAAATGATGAAAAAATAAGATCTTTTTAAGTGAATTAACAATTTTCTTTATTTGCAACAAATATACAAGGTGAATTCTCGAAAAACAGGCATAACCAGGCAAGAGGAGGCAGTTCCATAGCAAGAGGTGTCTAAACACAAAATCAATCAAAATCCCTCTTAGTCTCTTTTGGAAACACTGATGGTTTTAATGCTCCCTTACTCCTTTATGTATTAGATTTTGTCTCCAAGACACCAAGAAAAAAAATCAATTGGACTTATATTTGAATAGCAGTTGTAAGATCAAGTCTTCAGTTCTAAGTGAAATTTTTGCATACAATGGGTTCTCCAACCACTGCTGTATTTAACATAGAAATATATAAGTACACCATACTGTCTGTATAAAAAGGTAATATTACTTTGCACATGTTTACTTTTCACATCCAACAAGTTCATGTTGTACATTAGTTCATAGTCCTATCTACCAGCTACAGAAAACTTGGACAGTGCTCCAGCTTTTACTATTATTTCTTACTACCTTCAATTACTTTATTTTCCTTGTAGAACTTCTGCTAGGAGGTTGTCAGTACCTAATGCTGTTTCCTGTAGTGGAGATGTTTTAGCATATGTTATAAATTGGAAATCTTCATCAAGTTGTACAAAACTTTCATGAAATTCTTTATAAAAAAAAAAAAGAGATTTGGGTTTTTTTTGTTTGTTTATTTGTTTGTTGTTTTTTTGGTGGTGGTGGTTTTGTGTTTTGGTTTTTTTTTTTTTTCCCCCAGAAACGCATTGGTGAACTTGAATAAAAAAATTAATAAGATCAGTCATTTGCAAGGACTATAAAGCAATATTAATAGGAAGGATTTTTCAGAAATTATTTTAAGCTAATTTTTTGAAATAAATTATCTGAATGTTATGTTTCATCTTGAATATTTTGTTTCATTATTATTAGGACTTTTTATCTGTATTTCTATGAGAAATGCCCACTAGGGTCCAAAGCTCAATAATAATGTCAAAAATACTTTTTTGTGTGTGTGTGTGAATTCTGTTGTGGGATGCTGAATTGCAATGTTATGAACTGTGAAGTCCCACTTTTCTGTATAGGTTATGTCCAAAACAATGTTCCCTAAAGGACAGGAATTCCACTTACTTGTGAATATGACGGTCCTAAACTTTCACTGACGCAGTTTGAAAGAAGGTGAGTCTGGAAGCGTGTTAGGTGGTGGGAGGGGGGAAGATACAAGACAATAGGATTTTGACAAGAACAGCATAAATATATCCACTCAGAAATATGAGCCTATGGAGTCTCTCTATAAAGCTTACTTTACAAAACTATTTCTTTAGCCTGAGTAGAACCATATATTTTTAAAACACGCACTGAAGGGATGACAGGAAGTCAACGAGTTTTCAAGTAGCATACTTAAAGAAGAATTTACATTCCCTGAAGTCAAGAAATATTTCAAATAATGAATGAGTGCATACTGTGCTCTTGTCTTATTGTGAAAGGGGAGAAAAGAACCAAATAAGAACATGAAGAAAAATTAGTTGTCAGGTTAGTTCCAGGGCAGGGAAATCAATGATTGTTTTGTGCTTTTGCCTTGAATCTTTTAGCATAAACACTTGCCTTCTCTCCATGAATTGGAGTTAGGTGGTATTATTGACATATCCACAGGAAAGCTGTAATTTAAAAACATATAATACTTGGAAATGAGTTTATTTTGGGGAGATTTTGAATGTCAATGGCATTTGAGACAGTTTGCTCAATTTAGGCTGGAGAATTTCAAGACATGAAAACCTGGAAATAGACATAAGTTTGTGTTTTTTGGTTTGGTTTTGAGGGTTTTGTTTGGTTGTTGGGTTTTTGTTTTTTTGAGTGGGTTTATTTTGGTTTTTTTGTTTGTTTGTTTGTTTTCATACTAAACCTAGTTTTATTAGTTCTCTTTCTTGAATTACTATGTCTCATAGTATTCAGCATACCTGTCCTCAGAAAGTCCCAGGCAGTACAGAAGAGCAACAGTCTGTGGAAGCCACTGGGTCTTCACCATCCAAGTCTGTGGGCTGGTATCAGATTCATTATTATGTAATAACTTGCTCTAACAGTAGAATATATTAAATGCAGAGTGCTGTCCTCAATTACGTACATGTTCTATTTTGTTTCTAACAACGGGGTTATTTTTTCTCGGAATATACATTGGTCCTTCCTTTGTGTCAGAAGAAAGAATAAGCAGTAAAAAGAAACCGTGTGTTTAACATGAAATAAAGAAATTACAAGAGTATGTAAGATTTAGTAGGATCCAATGAAGAGAATACAGTGAAAGGATGCCTGATTTAATATATAGTGGGTCTCTGAAAAAGATTTCATCTGTAAGTTTGAAGTCTATTGGAAAAGCTAGACTCCAGAAAATCCAGTCAGCTGTGTTTTGTTCAACATGAGATGTCAAATATAGTTGTTCACATTTGCTACATACTTAGGACATGAAATTCAGGTTTTCATAATGAATTTTTTGAGTCACCAAGGAAAGTCAAGAGTATCTCCTACAGGCCAGGTCCAACCAGTTGCTATACAAGCAGGATCTTTGCTGGGAGCATGTTTTATTATTCAAGTTCTTTATTTTCCTAGCAACAACGTCCAAACAGTTATTAAGTCTATTAACTTATAAAAGCTACTGATTCAGATTAATAAAAGCTGTTCATTTGTTTAATTGAAAAGGTTTTACCTTACACAGTATTTCTTAGAGCTGTTTCAGAAAATTAAAGTACTTAATTTCCTCTTCAATATCTGAATATGTTCATTAACATTCCTTTGAAATACTTGTTATTGTTGATACCCCAGTGATCCAAAGAGTTTCACTCGAGTCAGAATCACTCTCTATTGACTACAAGAGCAGCCTACCGATATTTTCTTTCCCAAAACTCTCAGCCTGTGACTAACCAAAAGGTTTTATTTTTCTCAGGTGAACATCTATTAAAAGACCTAGTGTAGCAAAAGACTGCTACGTACCTTCAGAGGAAGTACCATGGGAAGTACATTTCAACCCTTGGCACAACCCACATAAAGCATCAAATGCAAGAAGGAATGCTTGATTACATTCAGACAATTGTGAGCAGCAACATGTTTGATTGCTGTCTTTCAGTGTAGGTATCAGCATAATGATTATCTGGTCTGAGGTTAGAAGAATATATTTATTATATAATTTTATTATATTTATCAGGTGCATTCCTGATGCAGCAGTAATTTGTGTGTATTGGATCAAAACAAAACTTGCGAATAGTAGCAGTTCCTCATATTCCTCCCTTTTACTGTAGCCGGGGTCCAATATTCTGCCAAGGATGTGATACAAATAAATCACTGATAGATTCTTTACCTGAGGCAGATGGCTAGGTGGTCTGAATTTGACCTATTTTCATGAATTGCACAAGTCTGAAGGTTTTGGAGAATTACATAAACACAGTTAGACTGACTTTGAGTAATATTGTTTGCTGCACTGGTGAAACCATCTGTTTTCTGAAGAGCTGAATTTGCCCACAGTTTGAACACTGATCAGAAAAAAGTTCCATGAAAAGTTCTTGAAAACGTGACTCCCTTTAATCTCCCTACTTTCTCTAAGTAGATATAGTTGTCATAATCAGAGTGTTTGCTTTTGTGCTATCCAGTTTTGGGTCTGGATAATACAGCTACAAATAAGATGACAACCAGAAATCCCTCTAGTATCCACCAGATACTTCTGGAAGAATCATCAAAGTTAAAGAAACATACCTGCCTTTAGAGGAATAAAACAATATTTTGAAAATGTATTACATATATGCATACATTTCTATTTTTTCTTAAAATAATTATATTACATAACCTTTTACTCATAGCAGATTTGATTTATTCAATGTAGTATTTTTCACCCATCTCTTTGTGTCAAATAAATGTACAATCTTCTAAAACAAATCTTATGCAATATGGGACCAGATGGAATCCATCCTAGGATGATGAGGGAGCTGGCAGAAGAGCTCGCCAAGCTGCTCTCCATCATCCACCAACAGTTCTGGCTCACTGGGAAGGTCCCAGATGATTGGAAGTTGGCAAATGTCATGCCAATCCACACATCCACAAAAAGGGCTGCAAGGAGAATCTGGGAAACTACAGGCTTGTCAGCCTAACCAGCAAGGTTATGAAATAGATCATCTTGAGTGTGATCACATAGCACCTACAGGATGAACAAGGGATCAGACCCATCCAGCATGAGTTTAGGAGGGCCAGATCCTACCTGACCAACCTGATCTTCTTTTATGACCAGGTGACCAGCCTGGTGGATGACAAGAAGGCTGTGGATGTAGTCTACCTGGACTTCAGCAAAGCCTTTGACACCGTCTCCCATAACATAGTCCTGGAAATTGGCAGCCCATGGCTCGGACAAGTGTACTCTCTGCTGAGTTAAGAGCTGGCTGGATGGCCTGGCCCAGAGAGTGGTGGTGAATAGTGCTGCATCCATTTGTCAGCCAGTCACTACTGGTGTCACCCAGGGGTCAGTGTTGGGCCCAGTTCTTTTTAATATCTTTATTGACAATTTAGATGAGGGAATTGAGTCCATCATTATCAAATTTGCAGATGACACCAAGTTGGGGGGAAGTGTCAATCTGCTGGAAGGCAGGAGGGCTCTGCAGAGGAACCTGGACAGGCTAGAGAGATGGGCTGATTCCAACAGGGTGAGATTCAACAAAGCCAAGGGCTGGGTCCTGCACTTTGGCCACAACAACCCCATGATGCTGTACAGGCTGCAGAGTGGCTGGAGAATGATCAGGCCAAAAGGGACCTGGGAGTTCTGACTGACAGGAGGTTGAACATGAGCCAGCAGTGTTCGCAGGTGGCTTGTATCAAGCAAGTGTGGCCAGTAGGACAAGGGAAGTGATCCTTCCCTTCTACTCAGTGCTGGTGAGGTCACACCTGGAGTATTGTGTCCAGTTCTGGGCCCCTCAGTTCAAGAAAGATATTGAGGTTCTGGAACAGGTCCAGAGAAGAGCAACGAGGCTGGTGAAGGGACTGGAGCACAAGTGAGGAGAGGCTGAGGGAGCTGGGGTTGTTTAGTCTGGAGAAGACCTTATGGCTCTCTAAAATTACCTGAAAGGAGGTTGTAGCCAGGTGAGGGTCAGTCTCTTCTCCCAGGCAACCACCAATAGGGCAAGAGGACATGGGCTTAAGCTCTGTCAGGGGGGTTTAGGCTGGATATTAGGAAGAGTTTTTTTTACAGAGAGAGTAATCAGGCATTGGAATAGCCTGCCCAGAGAGGTGGTGGATTCACCATCCCTGGAGATTTCTAAGATGAGTCTGGACATGGCACTTAGTGCCATGATCTAGTAGTCACAGTGGTGTCGGATCAAGGGTTGGACTTGATGATCTCAGAGGCTTCTTCCAATCCAGCTGACTCTATGATTCTATGCTTCTATGCATTGACTATAATATCCTGACATAAGGTGTTCTCTAGGATGACTTCTTATAAGTCTTGTAAGAAAGTATAATATAGTGGTAAAGGATTTATTTACAACTGAAGTTCCCATTGGAGCTTGTGTAATCAACAATATTCCCACATATCTATAATAAATTTTCTTTCTTTATGTAATTGATTTTAGAAAGCTCTTTCATGTTGCTTTGAGTCCCTTAGGCATTGAAGAAAGAACGAAAGGAGTAATTCCAGACTATTTGTGGTCTTTGCTTTTTCACAAAAAAATTAAAGAAAAATTCACCCTAGTGTTGAGATTTTAACTTACGACATGGCTTTTTGCTGTTGCGGTTGTTCACTTCTTCTGTCCTAACTGAGCTCTCGTTACTATGTTACTTGAATACTTCAAGTGAAATTCTGAGAGTAATTTGGGAAATATCATCACCTAAACTCTGGAAAGTAAAAAAAAAAACCAAAAAACCACAAACAAAAAAACCCAACAACTTACAATATCCTTACTTTTCCCAAGAAGGATACACATATTGACCTGTATATGCAAAGTCAAGGGCTACTTCTGTGAACCATTTTGCCTATGTATCTTCTTGTGATACAAAAGCAGCGCAACAGGACCACTGTACATATGAAGTACCATACCAGAACAAATATCTATATAAGAGCAAGACAGTTTACTTTCCCTCTATGTTTTTCGGGCAAGAAAATTTGGTCATTTAAATGAGTTTGAAAGAGCTTGTACAGAAATGCTTGTAGACATGTTAAAGAGAAAGCAGAATGTGAAAACTTACTGAGTAAGGAATAATAAAATGTCCATTTGAGATTGCAGTATTTATCTCATGATGTAATAAGCTCACAGATAACCATAAGAATCTTAATAAATCAGGTCTATCGAGTTCACTTAGTGTATTTGTGTAGAAATGTTTGCCTTTGTTCTTTTTTATTTGATAAATGAACTTTCCCTCGTATAAAGAAACTGTTGATCTGCTTTTGGCAAAGTGCTCTATAAAGATGGATGCAAATAAAGAAAATCTTCATGAAGCAATGAAATATTTAAGCTAATAATATTTTTCAGTGTTTGAAGTTGATTGAAGTTGATGGAAGAAATCAATAACTCAGTGATTTATCTGCATTCTCTATTTCACTTTTCCTTCTTTTAACCACAGAGTAAATGATAAAAAATGATATGTAGAACTTGTCACTCATTTATCGGTAGACCAGATTACTACTCTTAAAATGCTTGAAATTTCTACTGTTTTATTATATCACAAAGTTCCAAATAAAATATAAAGACCACAGAAAAAAGGAAAAAAAAATCTTACAATAGTGGTTACAGATTATGATTTCTGTTGCATTGAATGAGTGAAAGAAATAAAGAGAAAGCTAATAAAAGTAAGGTTTGGTGAGTTATTGGGTTTTTTAGTTTGTCTCCATTGGAATGTGCCAGATTTGCAAGGAGCTTTGGCAGTTCCAAATGAAGTGCTAATTCTATTTTTCTGAACTAATCATTGCAGGTTTAGGAACATTTGGATGTTTACTTATTAGTTTAGATTATGATGCTAAAACTAATGGCACAGAACTTTCAGACTTTTTTTTGTTTGTTTGTTTTTTAACAAGGACTGAATGCCAGAATTCTTTATATTTTTATTAATATTTTTAATTTTTTTTTAATAGGAGAGGAAACAAGGAAAGATACTTCATTGTACCTGAATAAAATATTTCATAAGGAAAGGTTTTGATAATGTCTACATTCATATTCTTAATATTCTGTAATAGATATGCTTCATGTAACCCCTTCTCTTTCTGTGATAACGAATCTTAATTTTGTATAACCTCCTTTCCTACCATACTTTTACTTATCTATCTTGTTCTTCTCCAGTGGGTAGTAATTTTTACTAATGACTAACAGTTTCTGAGTAAGAACATCATTCATTTTGCATAGGGCACTGAAGAACTATCAAATCATAATGATTTTCAGTCATTGCAGACCTGAGCCAGATTCAAGCCTAGTGACTCAGTGATGAAAGCCCCTGAATACCATTAACAATTCCCTGAACTGCTCAGTGCCCATTAAATAAATGCACAATGTATTTGTTGTTAGGATTCCTGTCCTCTCTTTCTAATTCTCCATATTAGAAGCTGTTGGTCTAAAAATAAAAATGCATTTGCATCCATCACGTAATTTTTCCTCTAGTAGCAATGCTACCTTAATATGACTGCAGTTACGGTCACTTAAGTTTTCCACTGCAAATGAGTGTTTGGAGGATTCCCATCTTCACCATTTTGTTCCAAATTCTAAGTAGTTTCTAGGTGTGATATTCAGTCCATGAGAAGATATAAGAATAAAAGAAAAACTCTAGCACAACCTGTATTTTTACATGATTCAGCAATAAAGATGGCACTAATGGTCCAAACTAATTGCAGTCAAGGTTCATCTGACATTTTTTTTCATAGAATATTTTGAGTTGGAAGGGACTCATAAAGATCATTGAGTCCAAGGAGTCCTTACAGGTCAGCATCCTTTTGTGAGCTCTGTAATTCAAAAATATATCTTACCTATTTTAACTGACACTCGCGCAGAAGTTGAAGAAGAACAATGTCAATTGAAGAAGAACAATGCCAGATGCATTGTTTTGTACCAACACAAACAAACAAATTAAAAAAAAAGTTAAAATTAATTTAAATCTTAATTATTTAAGCCATTGTTTAATGACCATATAACCATTAAATAATTATCTCGTTATTTTTCTGTATAAATTGAAAGCCATATTACAGAACCTGAAATCAAGTTTTAAGGTAATTGCTTTTGAACTATTCGGTAACTTCAGGTATAATTGCTAAGTAATTTGCAAAATATGTAATTACCATTGGCCATATGTTCCTGTCTTGTGTTCTTCACCATGCAGAAGGGTGTCACAAAAGTGGCTCAGAATACCTAAACCAGGGTAAAAATACCTGGGCATTATTAATATGAAACTATCATGAAGAATAATTTGAGCACAATCTACAATACTTTTACTGATAAGCAACAGAAGCCATTGCTATTCGAAAGGAGGGAGGAGCTAGCTTGGAAGTATTTTGTACCATATGTCTGCTTCACAACCCACTGAAGAAATGTCAGAAGAACATTGCAAGTTAATATTGCCTGAGACAGTGATAACTTACAGTGCATTGACAACACAGATTGCAGATGGCCAAATTACCACTACAAACACCTTCTGGCACCTGACAGCTCACCAGATGCTGGTGGGTGTCATTTGCTACTTAATCATGTACCTGAGGAGAGATTATGGAGTTCCTATCCAGAATCCTATGGTACCCATGTTAGTAAACAATCAATGGTCCTGATGCAGGAATTCATCATGGTGCCAGGGTAAACAGTGTGTGTGTGGATACCTTGATGAAGTCACTCTACTGCCTTACACAACAAATGCAAATCTGACTTAACCGATTGCTTTTCATTGGTAATCTTATTAATAATAAGGTTAGGGAAAGCTCCAAATAGTAAATAGCACATTTATAAAGTTGCAGAACAAAATCAACTTCTCCCACATTAGTTTCTGGAAATATAACTATAAATTGGAGACTTCTATTCCTTCCATCCAGAAACAGCCATAGTACATTGGCATGTAACCATGCAATTGGAGTAGTTTGTCAGCTTTAGATTTTTAATGTATGTAGATTCTAACTGCTGAATTCTTCTAAAAACCTGAGAGTGAGAATATTCTGAGGTATCCTGGGAATTATCTGTGTTTGCTTTTCCTTTTCTATTTTAATATTTTATCCAGCCTTTAAAAAATTATTTTAATCCTGTTGCCCAGTTGTGAGCCTATTCAAGACTTTGTCTGCCTTTAGCTATTAAATAAAATTAAAAAAAAAAGGCTTTGCAGACTTCATAGAAACCAAATCACTTAGCAACAGATCACCAAGGTTTTCATGAAACTTAATGCTTTCAATATGTACCCTCTACTGACTTTATTTTATAGGTATTTACATAGACTATTTTAATACATGGCTTAAAAGGCTTCAAAATTATTATCCATCTTGCAGGGTAATAATGCATAATGAACTCTATGAATTTAGTAATATGCATTTTTGTTATTTGCAGATTCTTTTTCCTTTTTCTATCCAACTTTCCTGTGGTTACTATATCTTTTTCATTCACTTAACATTGAACAGAACAATAGAAAGCTGGGATCCCAGAACTGATGCTTGGCTAGATGCCAGATGAGAAATTATGAACAAAAGTTGCAATTGTAATAAGTCATATATAGAATATATATAGTCACATATAGACTCTATATAGTCACACATAGAATATAGTCATATATGGTCATATATAGAGTATATATAGAATATATGACTTATATTTAGTTTAATATTTTCTTAATGCAGACCCCAGTAAGACAGCTTGAAAGATGCAAAAAACCCAGGAGGAAGGCTTAAGTAATAGTCAAATGCAAAAAGTGAGAAATAAAATTAGTATTATGGTGGACATGACAGAACCTCTGCCTAAACATCAGGTATTGATTTTATTTAGCAACTGGGAACCTATACAGAAGAAAAGATGAGAGTATGAGAGTGGAGATAAAAACGTAAGAAGGTCTGTTCTGGTTACAGCAAGAAACCACACTGAGGCTGAAAAAGGGCACAGCTATACAAACTCCGTTGCAGTTACACAGAAGATTTAAATAGCTTTGTCTATTTGTAGCTTTTCGTATTTAGATTACTCATAAATGTAGTACTTTTTCTGTATTAAAATCATACACCTAGTGACTGCTGCCCCACTATCACTAAATTTGCTTTCTAAAGTACCACTTTTAGGTGAAATAATGGTATATTCTCATTGTAAAATGGTACTTGCCTAGCTATTTTAAGCTACCAATGAACTAGCAAACTGGATGTTGAATGGATTGAAAGTGTTCCCTCAATCACCCAGTCTGTTTATTAGGTGACAAGTCATCTGCCAAATAGAGAGTCAGGGCTTGCCCAGTTGATGATTAGTGAGCTTTCACACAATTGACTGCCCAGGTTACTTAGGGGTAGCACTTGACCGACATATCAAAAGGTAGACCAAAACTTCCATCAGTGTAAATAATTTATGTAAGTATATTATGTTTTATCTTAAAGAAGACCACAAAACACAAAGATATTAAAATTCTCATGTAAAATTCAATTAAATAATCCAAAATAATGAGTGGGAGAAAAAAAATAAGAGAAAATCATAATTCATCATGGACCTAACGCAGAATGTGTCCGCACCTTATATACTTCATGCAGTTTCTGTGAGCTCATCTTTAGCTCATCTAGAACTAAAACTTGTACAAAATGCAGTAAAGAACATATGGTATGTGGGACAGATGTCATTTAAAGAAACAACAAAACCAACAAATTTGGTCATCTTGTGAAGAAAATAAAGGAAAACAGTAAAGATAATCTAAACAAGAATGGCACTGAGAAGATGAATTGGAAACAGCGATTTTGAATTTTTGATAACTGCAGAACTAGGGATACCCTGTGGAATTTTGTGTCAAAATACTTACAAAATTTTCTGAAAAAACCCCCTACAATGAAATTATAAATAAATAAATTTATAAATTTATACATTTCCTTTTCAAAGAAAATGTTCTGGAGTTCATTAGGGAGCTAAAAAAATTGCTGAAAGATCAGTCTATAAGTTTCATATTAACAGCCAGATAATACTTTGGGCTTATGAAATTCCTACATCACTGATTTCAGAAAGTAAAGAAAGGGAAGCAGTCATTTAATACTTGCCCTGCTCCTTTTACCCTTTCTCTAACCACCTGTTCTAAGCTGCTGCTGGATATGGTATACTTGGCTAGGTGGGCCTTCAACCTCATCCAGTACAGCTGCTCTTACATTCTTTTGTATTTATATATATGGTTGGTGTTGAATAATTAGTAAAAAGGGGATAAATATATGGTAGAACTGAACAGATGTCCAGACTTAAAGTGATTGTTCATGAACTGTTACCAGAATCATAGTTTCTAAGGCCTGTGAGACTATTCTATGAAGTTAAGAAACCAACACCAATTTTTCACAAAATATCTATTGCTGTTATAAACAAGTAAATGATGATGATGTGTAAAGATGTCTTCCCATGACATGATGCATTTGATAATTGTTTTTTAATAGTTGGCCACATAATGGTGTACCAAAAAAAAATTCTTGGGTCATTTTTTTTTTATTATGTGGAGTAATCTTATGTAAATAATGTACTTTGACAGGCTACATGTGTTTGAATCTGATTTAGATTAAGAGTGTGCTAGGCTGCTGCAGTGCATTTGTCCAGACAAGGTAGAGAGCCTTCAGAAAATCACAGAAAGCTGAAGTTGGAAAGGACCTCTGGAGGTCATCTGATCCAACTACTCCAGCTCAAGCAGGGCCACCTAGAGTAAGGTGCTCAAAACCATGTCCAGACAGATTTTCAATATCTCCAAGGAGGAAGATTCCATACATCTCTGGAAAACCAATGCCAGCACTTTGTCATAGTAAAGAAATGTTTTTGGGTGTTCAGAAGGAAGCTCATGTGTTTCAGTTTGGACCCACTACCTCTGGTTCTACCACTAGGCACCACTAAAAAGAGCCTGACTGTCCGCTTTGCATCCTTCATTCAGGTATTTATAGGCATTGATAATAACTCCCTGAGCATTCTCTTCTCTAGGCTGAAAAGTCCCAGCCCTCTCAGATTTTCCTCAAATGTGAGCTACTCTTATAGCCTTTGCTGGACTCTCATCCATGTCTCTTCTGCACTAAGGAGCACAAACTTGAACACAGGACTCCAGATGTAGCCTCACCAGTGCTGAATAAATGCAAAGAATCATCAACCGACACCTGCTGGCAATACTTTGCCCAATGTAGACCAGGATATCATTGGAATTCTTTTGAGCAATGCACATTGCTGGCTCATGTTCAACCTGGTGTTCACCAAGAAATATGGGTTATTTTCTGACAAGTGTCTTTCTGTCTAGTCAGCCCCACAGTGTACTCCGATGCATGGAATTTTTCCTCCCCAAGTGCAGGACTTTGCCCTTCTCCTTATTGAACTTCATGAGTTTCTTCTCAGCCCGTTTCTTCAGCCTGCTGAGGTCTCTCTGAATGATGACATGATCCTCTAAGGTATAAACCACTTCTTCCAGTTTTCTTCATCAGCAAACTTGCTGGGGTTTGCTCTGTTTCGTAGTCCGCAGGACTGGAGCCACTGTTGGTATCCCTAAGGCACATCACTAGTCACTGGCCTTCAAGTAGACTTCCTACCAATTATCACCACCCTCTCCATTATTTTTAATTTCATTTCACTGTCTTCTCACCCAGCACATAAGTGGTCAGCTTCTCTATGGGCTCTTGTGGGAGTTAGTGTCAGAGGCCTTACTAAAGTCCAGGTAGACAATATTCACTACTTTTCTCTCATATACCAAGCAATTCAAACCTTGTTTGCAGGTTAGAAGGCAAGTTGCAGAAACAAACAATTTGTAATGGGATTGAAAAGACAGGTGGCTATTACCTCTGATTTTCCTTTTCTGGCTCTTTCTTCAAACCTATAAGCAGTTAGTGGTTGGGTCTTATGGACTTTTTACTGTGCCAGATTATCCAGCTTTAGAGGGCAGAGTTTAAAAGCTCTAGTTTCTCTGAAGGACAAAACTGACAGGTTTCACAGCTCTGCAGTAAACCTTTGGAGACTTTTGCTGCTCTGTTCATCTGACACCATACATTCTATTCCTTCACAGCAACAGAGTGCTGAGTGCTACCACATTCTCTCTAACTCTCTCAATGAAAACCAGTAAAAATGATTAGCATTAAAACCATCATTTTTTGCTCACTTAGCAATCTTCTAATTGCATTATTTAAATTGTCTTTATGCCTGCTTCCACTTCTTGCCTATTAAATTTAATTTTTTTTTCTTTTTTCTTCCTTTGCACATCTTCAAATATATTTTTTCTGACTGGCTTTTTTTTACGTCTCACTGAATTAAATAAGCAACCAACCAAACGAACAAATATGTAAATAAATAAATGTATATATTAGAAACAGTTTAAATAATCAAAAAATCCCAGGTTGGGAGTGACCTCTTAAATCATCTAGTCTTACTCTCCCTGTTCAATGCAGTGTCAGCTAGAGAAGGTTGTCTGGGACAATGTTTGTTTAAGACTTTTACTGTCTTCAAGGATAGAGACTTTACACCCATTTTACACAGTGTTTGACCACCCTCATAGTAATAAAGCATTTTCTTATCTTCACATGGAATTTTACGTGTTTTAATTTGTGTTCATTGCCTGTAGCCTGTCCATAAGCACTAGTAAGAAGTGTCTGGCTCCTTTTTGTCCATCCCCTTCCTTCAGGTACATTGATGAACCTTTTTCAGCTGAAGAGTCACAGATCCCTCAGCCTGTTCTCATATGAAAGATGCTCCGGTCCCTAAGTCAATTTTGTTGGATCATTACTTGTTCTGTTAAGTCTGTATCTTTCTTGTAGTGAAAGCTCAGCACTGAACACAATCCTGCAGGTGCAGTCTCACTACCACTGAACAGACGGGAAGGATCATCTCCCTCAAATTTCTGGCAGCACTCCTAGTGCAACCCAGGATGTTACTAGCATTCTTTGCTGTGAGATTGCATTGAGACTTGTTGTCTACCAGAATCCGAAGATCCTTCTTGGCAAAGCTGCTTTTCAGACAGTTGCCTTCTGTATAAACTGGTGCATTGAGTTTTTCTTCCCCAGATACATGACTTGACATTTACCCTTGCTGACATTCACAAGGCTCCTCTCCAGCCTACTGAGATCCCTCTGAATGGTGGCACAACCATCTCATGTATAAACCATTTCTTCCAGTTTTGTATTGTCTGCAAACTTGCTGAGGCTTCATCCTTACCAAGTCATTAATAAAGATGTCAAGACCACTGGAGCAGGGACTGACCTCTGAGGTACATTGCTAGTAACTGCCTCCAGCAGGACTTGGTGCCATCTGTCACAGTCCTCTGGGTCCAATCATTCAGCTAGTCTTTAATCCATCTCACTGTCCACTTACCTAAGCCCTACTTTGTCACTTTCTCTTTGATGATGTTATGCAAGACAGGGTCAAAGGCTTTTCTGAAATCAGAGTAAACAATATCTGCTGCTCTGCTATCATCCACCAAGCTATTCACGTCATTGTAGATGCCTATCAAATTGGTCCAGCATGATTTTGGCTTTATAAATCAATGCTAATTACCCCTAGTAACCCCCTTACCCTTCATGTGTTCGGAAAATATTTTCAGGAGTTTTTTCTCCATCATCTTCTGACTAAGGTGGTGCTGACTGGACTGTAGTCCCCAAGTCTTCCTTCTATCCTTCTTAAATACAAGTGATATTTATTCTCTTCTAGTCTTCACATTTCTCCCAGTCACTAAAACCATTCCAAGAGTAGTCTTACAATGATATCAACAAGCTTCCATCAGTCCCCATTGCCTTATTTTGCTTAAGTAGTCTGTGACTTTGTTATCCTCTGCTAACAGTAAATCATATTCTTCATAGGAGAAACAGTATAGATAAATCTGTATGACCATGTAATATAATTTTGCAACTTCTTTCTCCTAACCAATGCATATGAATGTTTTTGGTATTTTTGTCTTAATGATAGAAGAACTTAGGAGTTTTTTTCATTACCATAAGCTATCAGAAGATTATAAATATTCTGTATGGTTTCTTCTGTCTAAGAATGCCCATGTCTGAATTGGCAACCCTGAAATTCCAACAGCTATTTTGATATTATCTAAATGAAATATGTTTTAAAGAAGCTGAAGCAAAATATTTATGAAGCAGGAAACATGATATCTTACATAGTGCCAGAAAGGGTATATGATTGGGAAAAGCCTAGAGATGAACAGAATGTTAGGGGAGAGCAAGCAGGCTCTGAAACCAGTGCTGCATTTAGAGTCAAAACCAAATCCAAAGTTTTCCATTCTGTAGCCAAGAGTCTTTGAATACATCTGGTATCCAACATCTGACCTGTTATGATTATGACCAAGTAGTTATTACAAGAAATCAATCTTTCTCTATTAGTCTAAAATGTGGCAGGTGGTTAATTCACTACACTTCTCTAATCAGTGACTGGAAAATATTTTTTCTTGTAATTGCTACTCAGTGTTTTCAGCTATGATCAAAGCTCCTTTACTTATATTACTTTCCTAAAAGAGTTAGTATGTTACTTCTAGGTCTATTGGTGTCAAAAAAAAAGAAAAGAATGTTTTGCCTCAACACTCGCAGTTGGCTCTGTTAGCCAACTGAACTGATATTTCTAACTACTCTGTGATTCCTATCTTATGCTCAGATGATATGGATTTCACTGAGTTTTTGATTTCTTTGACAGAATGAGTGATTTTCCTGTAAAAGAACTTCAATACTTAATAAGTTCAGAGACTTCTAAAGCAAAGACAATGAAAAATCTTTCCAGTAACAAAAGCACTAACATAGTATAATATGGTACAGTTTCCTTCTAAAAAAAATTATCTTGCAAGTTTTCATTGTCTTACATACAAACTCAAGCTTATAGTATTGCTTCAAAAAATTTACAGATCACTTCTGAATGTTGCTTATATTTTGAATCAAAGCTGCTTATTGCTATGCTGAATGCCCTACTGACTACTACACAGTTCAGTTTCAAGTGTATTCCTTTGAAAATCAAAAAGCATGAAGTAGATTCTGTGATGATTATAAATCAACTGGAAAGCTGGAATTTTTTTCAAATTTCTTTTGGCAATGAACAAGACAAAGTGGAAAACATCTTGATTTTTACATCCCACTTTGCATTTTCTTTGAAACAGAATCTTTCCAGTGTAAGCTAAGCAAATAGTCTCTTTAAGACCAGAAGCTATATCGAATACTAAAAAAAAAAAAATCTAAATTTTACTGTGATATTCTCACCATTGAAAGATAAAGTCTTCCTCACTGTTTAATGACTGCATTAAACCCTATGAAGTCTGAGATCTTTTAGCAATTTGTCTCTGAATCCTAGCTTGTCATTTTTCTGAGGAGACTCTTACCAAGTAGGGATTTTTTTGAGCTTGATTTATAAGGTGGTGTGATGACAGAGACTTGACAGAAAGATGAGTTGAGAAGTTAAACCATTAGTATCAAATTTCATCCCTGTCACTCTTTGCTCTAAAGACGAGTTTTTACTTTCCAAAAGGTACTTTTTGCAGAGTAGTTCTGTTTAGCTTTAGTTTATAATTTCAAACATAAGGCATTGAAGTACTAACCTCTGAACAGATTTTTCACTGTGATCTGTATTTTCCATCTCTTTCATACTTATCTGTATCTATATCTCATACTTACACATGTTTTCTGATACACCCTGGAAAACAGAGACTGCCCATGGAAAAAGCAAAAGGTATTGTCCCTGAAAGAGCCTACCTCAACTTGGCTTGCTGCAACATAAGGGGAGTAAGTCTGTGAGCATTTGGAATCCATTCTTACCATCTATTAACAACTAATCTTCAATGATGTTTATAGAGCTCTTAATTTCTATAGAGACCTTTCCATTTCCTATTTTCCCACTGTAGGAGAGGTTTAGAAATTGAAAGACTAGAATGCACTAATAATTGTTTTACCTTACTTTCCCTTTAGCAGCTCTACGCTCTATTGTTTACCTTTTAGATGTCATACATGAGTTTAGTAAATTTCATCTGTTTTCAGTCAAAAAATGTTGTGGCTTTAGTATTCAAAAGTAGCTGTTTCAATCACAAATATTTAGAGGCTTGTGTAAAAATATCTAGATTTTTCAGAGGTCTCTCATCAACATTCCCTTATTGACTCATTTTTATATGCTTAATATCCTGTTGTGGAGGCATCTCTAAGGATAAGTATATATAAACCATGGTTAGAGATCAGAAAAATTAGATAAGACACTAGGTTAGCAAATGAAAAATCATAAATGTTAGAACAGAAAGGATACAACCATGAAGCAATATTATTTTTTTAATAGAAACTCTTTTTTATACTAGACATGAGTTTTATAAAATAGAAATATTTTTAAAAGCCCATGTAAGCAGTAGAAGAAAGGTACGAAATCCTATTTAGGTCTTCCATTTAGATCCTGTTTAGATCTTCCATACTATTTCTGATACATCAATCATAAAGTACAGTCCTATCAGTAAGGTACTAATCAAGCATTTATTTTGTTCTCTCTGGGGTGAGAATGATGTTATTTTGTCATAGCACATCCTCTTCTCCTGAAGCCTCTGCTAGCCTCCCTCCTAATCTCTTTCTGATTCTTGGAAGGTAGTGTACCTAATGCCCACCAAAATCCTCTCATATGAGGATGGGCCACACTGAGCTGTTTGTACACTTGCTGTGTGCAAATGGTTAAAGTTTGGAAGACTTCAGGAGGCACCTAGCCTCAGGTAGTTTATTATGAGACTTGGCAGGTTTCCCTTTGGCATCTCCCGCAGGTACCCTAACCACTAGTGACTACCTCAGATGGATCTGCTCCTCATGTTGCAAAAGAAGCATTTGCTCTGAATATATCTCTTTTCAGCTGCCTTTTTTTTCCTCTTTTTCTTTTCTTTTTTTTTTTTGTCCTTCCAAAATCATTCTCAGATGCTCAACCCTAAGACTTCTGACCACAGCAGCTTTTCCAAGCAGATATGCCTGGACAACACCGTCTCCTGAAGGTTTGTCCAAAATCACAGCAGTCTCCCATCAATGGACCAGGATAGTTAAGGCTCATGATATACTGAACAGAGGAACAGGCCACAGAATATTAAGGAAAACAGAGACCTTTACTTCCAGCCACCCTTTGAGCAGCCCTGGGAACTGCTGTACTTGGCTATGGCTGGAACCAATTGCACTGCCTCTCAAACACACATCCAGCATGTCATAGGAGGTCTAGGGTCTGAACATTTTCTCCCCCTCTCAGCTGATATTGCTGGCCAGACACAGAAATGTGATCTTCTTGTCACAGCTAGGGAATTGCTCATGAAGAATCCCACTGTCCCCCATAGGAGTGACTATACACAAGATAATCTGATGGAGTTGAGTTGTGCTACAACCCAGGAAGATGTCCTAGAATGTTACTTAGTACCAGGACCAAGTGGGCCCAAGTAGCAGGACATTTAATTCACACAGAACCCTACAACCTCTGATTTTAATTTTCAACCTACTTCTCATCTGACTTATTATAAAGTTGGTGTCAAAAATTTAGGAAGAAAAATTATTAGGATAGGCTTAGGATATGATATCTCATAGAATTCAAGATCTATCAGAAAAGCACAGTGCTTTGTTTACACCCTTTGGGAACCAACAATTATACTGTATGGAAGAAAACTAATATTGAGAGATGCTGTGACCTGGGAAAGGGAGAAAAGATAGAGATGATGCATTTGCCACAATGGATGAAATAAAAGAAGAAGCCCAATTCTTATTGTTATGGTTTGATAGTTTAATAGAATAGGTATACACAATTGTATTAGAATAGTAAAAAATATTTTTCAAATGTCCTTATGTATTCTTAATCCCCATTGGTTTGTTTTACCCTGATTTCTTATTGGTTGTTGTTTGGTGCACTGCACCATTCCCCTATATGGTTAACTCCTCTCTTTCCTAGTTTGGTTTTGTTCAATCCCCTCTTCTCCCTGTATGTTCAAGTCCTGCCTTTGTCCTGCCCTAATTCCAGAACCTTCCTTCAGATCCTTTTATAAGTCCTGCACACCCTTAAATAAATGCCATTCCTCATTCTACCTTATGAGAGTGTGCTGGTCCTTTTCTCCTGTCCAGGATTGCGACAACACCCTCTTTCCGTTTCCCATGGAGGAGATTAAACCCCACTCAAAACAGTACCTTTTGTAAACTATATCTTGCCATCTTGTATAGCATTTGAGGAAGCACTAAACCCGAGTCATGACTAAAAACAGTGCAAAGCTCAACAGCCCAAACAGGCAGTATGTAAAGCTGGTTTTCAATAGAGCCCATACAGGAATGTTACTTGACAGGGATCAGTGATTTCTCTTTGGCCTGTTTGCCCTATGCTCAGGCATAGAGAATGTCAATGTTCACCTCTCAAATATTGTGTTTTTTACTTACCTGTAGACTACTTTCCTGTGGATTTCTATGGTTTTAAATTTCCAAATGCATTCTGAACTATGCTCTCTAGTTTGTGTCTTAGTTCCTCCTATATAAACTGGGATGAGGGTACATTTTTATATCTCAGAGGTATTCCATGGATAAATACTATGAAGATTCAGAGGTGTTAAGACATTATGGTAATAGGGATTTTGAAGGTTTTGCTATCAACTCTGTTATTTGCACCTTGTAAAAGAGGCAGGAGTGCCACACTGGGCTAAAAGTAGATAATAGTAGGTTTTTACCTCATTTTATCATTCTTCTGAAAGGATTTCACTTAGGAGATCTAAACAGCTTCTTCATGTTGCTAGTTTTGTTCTTAACGTACTAACAAGATCAGAGCTTGGAGAATATTTTAAAAAAATCAAACAAAAGAAAAAAAACAAAAAACACCATTTGGATTTTTAAATTATTTCACTTTGACTGATTTGGAGTCAATGTGTGCTTCCCACATATTTTAATAAACAGGAAGACACATCCAGGAAAAGAGGTAATTTTCAGGGACAGTTTTGAAATATATAAAGAAAACAGATAAATTCACAATTGTTCAAACAGGAAGCAATCCTGCATTGACTATAAATACAATACTTATCCAATAAGAGTACACGTGATGTGAAATACTGAGATGATCTCTTAGATCTAGAGCACTTCACTTCCCACAGAGTTTCAGGATTTTGGAAAACAGACAAAACATTGTGTGAGATATCATTCACTACTTCTGGAAAAAAGTATATACAATTTCTGATTCCTCTTAAATGCAAGACTGACTATTAAGGTAGTTTCAATGGCATTTACACCTATTTTAAGGCCTCTTTGCAATTAAGAGTCATAGACAATGACAACAGTATAAATGAGATTTGGATAATGGTACACAAAGCTTAAGTGAGTTCCTGAATCCTGGAAAGGGCTCAGGTGTGTTATGCATTGAGAATGGGTAAATTAAACATTTATAGCCCTAAGAAGGCTGCATGAAAAATTGTTTCTAGTTTATTCAAAATGCATGCTATTCAGTTTTTGCTTATTCTAAGTGTGTTTAGTAAACAAGAGTCACTTGTGAATGATATGTTCTAAAATCAAATTTAAGGGTAAACTTAATTATGTACACAGATGGTGAAGCATAATTGATGACTATGTCAATGCAAACTGGAACTAGCTGTGTCTAAAAACATACCATCACTATCAACAACATAACATTATGAATATTTTAAATGACAACTTTATAAAAAGGATGAGCTGGCTAATTCTGGTTGCCTCCATACATGGTCTAGTGTCAACTATTTTTGTTTATGTGAACTTCTATTTCATTTGTTACTACACATCTTGCATTTTGTTATTGCTGCAAAGAAACAACAGGGGAAATATTTTGGTAGCAAAAAAGAAAATACATAGATTACACTCTTCATGAAACAATAATTGGGGCATTGCCACCTGAATTTCATGGGAATTTAGCAAGAAAAATAAGAGAACATAACCTTCTTTCTGCATGATTTACTATCACCAATAGTGAAAATCTTTGGTTTTATTATTTGATTTGATAGCAGCCACTTCCCATTGACATAAGACAGAGAGAATGTAACAGTAGAAGAGCATAGGCACTTCCAAAGGAAAGACAGAACATTTGTTCATTGTATGACCACAGTTCTTTGAGGTGAAATTGAATTTCAGTAATCTGAACATTATATATGATTACCAGACTTAAAAATTTAAAAAACACCTCTGCCTCTGTTGTTCATTTATTATTAAGATCTGAAACTTGTAAAGATATGTTACTATTTGGTTTTGTTTTCTTTATTTTAAATATAGATTTCTCTTCTGTGGTGAGTGTATTTTAGCATGCGACTGAAGACTGGTAGAAGATGAAAATGCTGATGTGCTGGTAAACTGGCAGGAGAAACAGACCCACCACAAGAGGGATTATAAGTCAGAACTACAATTTAATGAAAGGTATTACAATAAATACACTCACACAAAGAGAAAANATAGCCTTCTATATGACTAGAGGGCAGTGGGTATGATCTACTGTGCTTGTCAAGGACCTTAAATGTCACCCAACTCGAGCTCAGTAGGAATAGAATTAGAGTCTTAAACAGTCTTAATCTCAGATTATTCTTGTCTGCTCAGGAGATGCTTACAAAAAGCAAGTAAACATTTACCATATTTATATACAATCCCTTTTAATTCAGATACATCAGAGGGGAAAAAGGAATCTACTTATTAATATTGATTCATTATTATTGTTATAATCGTAGATTATTAAATCATTATGCAATCAAATGTGATTATGTGATCACTTTAATGTTCCTTGTTCACATTCTCTTGTATAAATAATCAACAAAGCAGTGATTTCCTCTAAGGAACTCACATGAAGTCTGTAATTGTGGCATAGACTGGAAAATATGAAATATGAGAAAAAGACAAGGATATACTCTTATCTTTGAAAACCTAACTATATCCATCACTTCTCCCAAGCCTCCCTTATAATTGGACCTGTTGTCAATATAAAAGAAGTTGGTTAGTATTAACGTGTCAGTGCTTTGGTGCTATGTAGCTCTGAAGCAGCTGTTGATGTTCCCAGGTGAACAGTATGGTACATGATAGGGAAAATGTTGCTGAGGAGGTGTTGTTTGTAAGCTGTTATTGCCCTTGCAAGTTTTTACAGACAACTGATTAGCATAGTAGCATCCTTCCACCTCAGCATTTCCATTTCCTGGGGCCTCATCTTCCCTGATAATGGAACAAAAGAATTTTTTGGATTCTTTAGCATACAGCAAGGCTTCCATAATGGCCTTTTTCAAATGCAGAAGACATAGTGGGATTTGTTTGTAGTGTTAATGCATAAGTGTGTTTAGGGAAAGAATGTTTTAATTTAATTAGACTTTATTATTTTTTATTATTATTAATGGTATGCTTTTATTTATGTTGTACTTGTTTCCTGATGGAGGAAAATTTAGATTTCATGCAGCAATTACAAGAAACACTCAGGCAGAAATAGGTTAACAACAAAGTGGAACAACTTTAGAATGCTGAATAACTAAATAATAAAATAGAAAATAAAGGAAATGAATGTGTACCATGAAAATATGAGAACTCTGGAAAAATCATTGAAGAAAACATTTCACTACAAGAAGAAATTCAATAGGCTAGTGCAATTTTCTCTGAAGTAAGCATGTCCAATGGATGCTATGGCCATTCAAGCATGTCCCTGAGACTTCTGTGAGTATAAGTTTATGCATCTTTGTTGAAATGGATTTTTTCTAGGGCTGCAAAATAACAGCAGATCAAAGCATTTATCTCATAGGTTCTACTGTGTTATGCTATGACTATAGCAATTGTGATTTTTAAAAAAATGCCTTGTGAAACCTATGTTTAAAACAAACATAGATGCCACAACATAAAATATCTAAGTCCATTTTTACTACCTTACATTGCACATTTTATGGATGTGATAGTTTGATGGGAAGCTGTGTCAGAAGTAGAGCCATATGATGAATTCTGAAGACAAGATTAAAGCATGTTTTCAAATGTTTATGGATGTATTGGATTTGAGTCAATGTTTTGCTAGCAGGGGGAGCTGCGAGGTGCCCTCTGTGAGAAGAGACCAGGAGCTGCTCCCCTGTCCAAGCGAGATAACTCTGAAATAGACCCATTACTGGCCAGAGTTGAGCTGGTGACACTTTTGTGATATTTAAAAGTGATGCATAGCAGCTGTGAGAGAGGACTAAGAAAAATGTGACAGAAACAAGCATCAAGAAGGAGGAAGGAAGTTCTCTGAATGACAGAACAGAGATTCCCCTGCAGCTGCAGCCCACGGTGAAAACTATAGTGATGCGGATAGTCTACCTGTAGCTTATGGGAGGGCTTCAGTCAAGCAGGTACCCGCAGTGCAGCTTGCGGAAGATCACACACCAGAGCAGGTGGAGATGCCCTAGAGAGAGCTGCAGCCCACAGGTAGACAAAAAAAGGAGTTCCTGGCAGGGTCTATGACACGTGGAGAGGACCCCACATTGAAGCAGGTTTTCTTTCAGGACTTGTGGCTCTAAGGGGTGCCAGGCTCAAGCAGTCTGTTGTTGAAGGACTCTACCCCATGAAAAGGACCTGTGCTGGAGCAGATCAAGAAGAGCTGCAGTCTGCAGAATGAACCCACACTCACCCAGTGGAAAAGTGTGAAGAAGGAGTGTCACTGTTGAGATGAACGTGACAAAATCAGGCACAGATCCTGTATATATGAAAAGTGAAAGGTTCCTTTATTTTTCACACAGCTGCTTTTATATCTTTCTTAAGTGTACATGCACTAACATTATTGGTCCTTATTGCATGCAAACAATCATCTATTGGCCACAGTTATAAACGTCTGTCTCTTTACAAGCTCATCCAAGGTCTTTATCTTGTGTCTCTCCTGGGTTCTCTCAGTCTCTGCAAGTTGTTTATCTCCACGTGTACACAACAATCTGGCCAAGGTCAAATTCTTCTTGCTCTGTCAAGAAATCTGCAGGCCTGCTGCAGTTTCCCACAAAGGAGCAGCAGAGATGAAGTGTTATGAATTGATCACAAGCTCCATACTCCATCCCACCTGTGCCACTCAAGAGGGGAAAGAGACAGAAAGGTCAGGAACAGGAGCAAAAGAGTGAGGGTGGGCTTGGGGAGAAGTGTGAGGAGTGGAAAGAAGGTACTGTTAACATTGTCTTTGTTTTCTCACCATCTTACTGTATTTTTAATTGCAATAAATTGCATTAATCTTCCCCAACCAAGACTTCTTTTCCTGTGATGTTTGATTAGTGATTACCTTTTTTTTATCTCATCCCATTTTATCTTATTTTTTTGTATGGACCTTTCTTATGAAGACAGACTGAGAGAGATGGGGTTCTTTAGCCTGGAGAAGAGAAGGTTTCAAGGATATATTTTAGGAGCCTGCCAGTATCTAAAGAGCCTATAAGAGAGCTGGAGAGGGAGTTTTGACAAAGGCGTGTACTGGTAGGACAAAGGCTAATGGCTTAAAACTGAAAGAAAGATTTAGATTTGATATTAGGAAGAAATTATTTACTTGAAAGGGTGGTGAGGCACTGGAACAGGTTCCCCAGAGAAGTTGTGGATGCTGCATCCCTGGAAGTGTTCAAATCCAGGTTGGATGGGGCTTTGAGCCAGCTGGTCTAGTAGAAGGTGTCCCTGTCCATAGTGAGGAAGTTTGTACTAGATGATCTTTAAGGTCTCTTCAAACACAAACCATTCTATGTTTCTATGATTGTCTCCATGTCCTTTTAAGTAGAAGTAGTTAGAGATTGGCCATATGACAGCCAGCCAAGTGTAATCCATAAAGGATCCTGTTTTGAAAGCAATACCTCTGATGCAAAGTATATGATCAAAAAGTCAATTTACTGAAGTTTTGCTTCAGTGTCTCATTGTAAAATCATGTCACTGTTATATGCTGGGTTTGTCTGAATTATCTCTGGAGCTTCTTAGAACTCTGTACTGACTTTATAGAACATCTATGGTGATGAACCTTTTAAATGAATGAAGTTGCAAAGAAAATTTGCTGACTCTTGCAGGTTCTTTTTAGAAGTGAACAGAATTGGCTTGAAAATACTTCTATTGCTTAGGAGACCCTGGGACACTGTTCTAAAAGGCTGTCTTCTAGAGGGTGCTGTAGTATTTTATTCTGTCAGATTGCGTTTTTCTTTTTTTTTTTCCTGACAGCCAAAGGTGCATGAATGATCAAAATGCCTGCGATGGGGAGTTTGAGTACTAACTTAGTGACAATCAATTAAAACAGAAGTTTAGGGAAGAAAATTTCATACCTATGAGAAATCACATGCAGCACTTACGATAAGTTTTTGAAGTAAGAAGTCCAGCTTATTTTGTCTATCCCAACTACTTTTGAATGTTTATTCATTAGTATGAGCTCACCTTGGAAAGGGAGCATTGTGCTCTATATGTGCTTCAGGCAAGGCATGAGAGACAATGTGATCCACTGGAGTTAGTATAGTGTTTGGATTTTTTGGCATCAAACTGCAACTCTCTTAAAGGTTTGATTAGTGTCCTGCAACAAAATGCTTAATACTGTCAGGTTCTCAGTAAGAATCTTCTCTGAAAAGGTTAGCAACATTTATTTTATTCCTCCCAAGAGCGATGTGAGGATATAGTACTTGCAATTTGCAATGCATTCTGGAATTAAAAATTTATACTTTTTAGTACAAAAATTCTATGACTGTTAGCATGATTGCTAAATCTAGTAGCATTTCATTCCTTTATTATGGATTCACTAACAGAAATCTGGATTTTGCTGAGATCTCACATATCCAGTTTAGTAGACAATCCTCTGCTGTGGAGTGAGTGTCAGAATACTGGGAGAAATTTTCATTACTAGATTCTTATATTTAGCTAAAATCACATTATTCTATGCAAAAAAAAAAAAAAGGAGTACATTTCAGTAAGTTGGAGATGAAAAGAATAAATGGACAAAGAAGTTCTTCAATGAATCATTAGCTGAGACATACTGGGAGGAAAAAAAAAGTTATTGGCAATGTGAGAATTTGAACAGATAGATCTTAAAAAATTGTCCAAAATGTCATGAACTTGTAAGGGTTCTGTTTCATGATTTAAAAAGTTGCAGGTTCTGAAGTGCTCATTTTTTGTATTTGGTATCTGAGATAATCAAATTTAATTTATAGCTGCCATTGAGTTTGGCAGTCCTGCTTCATTTACAAGCCATTATGTAACAGCTGTCATTTGATAAAGTATAATTTCATGTTTTCGTGAGATAACTGGAGTAACTGGCAAAGAAAAAGGAGGTGGTATTGTATCATCATATGTGATGAATATATTCCATTCTGCAAGCACAGGGAAAGCAACAAATAAAAGCAAATTGAGAAAGGTTTCTTTTCCAATTCCAGTACTTTCTATAGTCTAATGTAATAAGATATTGTAACTGAAGCTTACCACCTAAATTCTGAGTTGATGATGAAATTTTGTAAAGCCACATATATTGAACACCTGATTTTTCCTCTGTTTTATAGATATTGAATGTATAAGCCTGGTCATTGTCACTTGCTAGGATAACTTGGTTAGAAGAATATTTTGTTTATACTATTAATTTCTACCCTAGACGAATCTCTGAGAATCAATTAAGGAACAGTTAAGAATTTCTGTTGATTAAAACTGTAGAGTTTCTTTTACATAAATTTTATATATCCAAGCAAAGACAAAATGAAATGTACGCAGTTTATCTTCTGTGACTTGGAGTTAACTTACATACATGAATCCAGAGGGAAATGGACAGTATTTTAACCAACAGTATTGTCCCGTCTTTTCTGGCAAATGCATTCTATTTTTCTGGTTCATCTATTACTGTTCTATTCTGAGTTCATGACTGCCCTTTATGTTCAATACAAAAGCTAATTATCGTGCTAAGCAGCTTTTCTAAAGGCTTTGCTTTTGCATCTTTGATGCTTCATGAACAGAATGGCAAATTAAAACATAGATAAATGATCTAAAACTGAAAACAGTTGTTCTACTTATCATTTAATAATAGACACAAGGCTTTTTTAGGAGAACATATATATTAAAAGACATTTACAAGTCTGCTATTCTGCAACTCATGCATCACCTCCTCTCGGACTTTTTTGCAGTAATAGCTATGTAATGAGTCTGTTTAGGATACATCTTACTAAACGGTTCTAATCTATATAGGTTCTCATACCACACTCATCACCATAGTATCCGAGCAACTTCCCATAGTGCATTAAGCAATGTGACTAACATCTGTCACATATCTTGTTCTCATCATTTCCCCAGGGGAAGAACTATGTGCAGTGAAGTGTTTTGTTTTGTATTTGTTTATTTTTCAAGTGGTCCATGACTTCGGGGTTATTTAGTCCACACAGGGTCACACAAAAATTAAAGATTACTGTGGGTCAGAGAGAAATGTAAACAGGAATGACATTCTTGCCTTTAATTGAAGTGTTGAAATGAATATTCCAAACATTGAGGTATACCTCTTGATAATTTTTCACCTACACATACAAAAAAAATTATTTCTGCAGTGTCTTGTTAAGAAATTATACAGTATTTTTCTCCTATCAGTGGATGAAATCAAATCTTTAATCAAACCACGCTATACATGTGTAGCTTTTATATTTCACATCTGAAAGCTGGTCTTGACAGTTTATTTGTGTCTTGTCTAAAAATAACTTGCAATAACATAAGCAGCTCCTCTTATTATACTGCAAAGGTAGGGCCCCAAGTCAGAACTACACCTGACAGTGTTTTATGTTTCATTCCATTCAGGACCACATATAAACTTAACTATTGGCTGTCTCATTTGAAGACAATAAACGTAAAGCAGATGCCTGCAAGTAAGCATGTGCTTAAGTACTCTCTTGTTTCCATGAATCAGGGCATAAAGACAGTAAAAGACCTATTTAGATCCTTTATCCCATTTCTCAGACCATGTGCAGTTCACATATGCTTCCCTCATGGCAGATTTGATAGGATTTTTTTTTCTTTTCGAGTTGTTTGAAGTGTTTCAAAGTAAGGTTCATTTGCTTCGCAGTACAATTGCATAGCTTAGCCAACCTTAGCTGACTGGCTATTCCCTCTGAGTTCATTATCTTTTTTGTTTCTTCTTAGTTTCAGTGATAAAACCACAAATTCTTAAGACAGTAAATTATTTTTCCATCTTGGTATGGGGAGGGAAGTTTAACGTGAGTAGGCACTTTGATGCATGTGTTAGAAGGCTAAGCTCTTGGCAATCAGTCTGTATCACTAGGCGGCAAGCAGGGCAGGAGTTACCCTCAGTGCTGTCCACTTCCAAGGTCTACTCAGGGCATCAAAGAATATGAGTACGTTCTTTGTGAGAATGAGTGAGTTAGGATTGCTCTGAACTGCCCTAAAGGCTGTTAGGCAATCTCTTTACTCTTGAGTGATAAAAACATTCTTTGGCTTATGTATTTCATTTGTTTAAAAAGAACATGTCATTTATTCTCTTCCTTTCCCTTGGATAATCTAATACATCAGTTACAGATGGCTGTCTCACTGCCACGTTCCTTCTTTAAGTGTTTTGGAATCAAATATGGTGCTAATAACATGCAGGTTGTGGGTTCGAACTCTGTGTGGGCCATTCACTTAAGAGCTGGACTTGATCATCCTTGTGGGTCCCTCCTAACTGTGTGGTTCTGTGTGACATATCTGACTATTTTCCTAAGTGTTATTGTGCCTTTGTGCTTTCTATATGATAGAAGGGCAGAACAAAGGGCAGAGAAGGCATTAGGTCCATGTTTATTTGAAAAGATACTTGGCAATTTCCAAGCATGCATACAGTAAATTAAGAGTGAAGAAAATAGAGTCTTTTGAATCTAATGATTATTTAAGATGTGCTCCATTGTACATACTAATAAAGCATCATTGTTTGTATTAATTTAAGTAAAATTTATGGCATAACTGATGATATTTATCAGCATGATAGTGCTCTGGAAATTTAGCTAATAAGAAAAATAATGAACCCCTGTGCAGTTCCAAATTGCTTCGTAGAAAGGATTTATTGGAAAATTTCAAATTTGATTTCAAGCAAGATAATGTAAAATGTGCAGTCATTTTATAGTCATTCATATTTTTAAACTTTAGTATGTGTGTTGACTGTATGTGAGCATGGACTCATTACTAGTTTATTTAAAGAGATAAGAAAGAACCAAAATTAATAAATATAATGTCATTAATCAAAATAAACAAGGTAAGTGCAGATATCAAAGCAAGCCATGAAGCACTTAAGTTGGGATACCTGAGAAATATGTAGTGAATTAGACATGTTCAGGACGGTGTTTACTTCTACTTTTTTTGCTGCAGGTTTGTTAAAATAAAATCCAGTTCAATCAAAGCTAACCAGAATTGCATTGTGATATAATGTGAACAACCCTGTCCAACTGAATCTGAGGTGATCTCTGTTGGGCAAATCCACCGCTTCCCTACAAAGATTATTCCAATGGCTCATTGTTTTAACTATAAAAAATGTTTCCGTTGTCTCCAGCCAGACTCTCCACAGGAATAACTCATTCCCATTACTCCTTCTTTTCTGTGTCTTTTCTGTGTGACTCCTTGTAAAAAGAGAATGTCTACCTTATCTGTAGCCATCTTTTAAATACTGGACCATGGTGATAAGGTCTCCCCTAATCCTTCTTTTCTTCAGGCTGTATAAATGTAGTTCTCTCAGTCTTTCCTCATATGTCAGGGTTCCAAGTCCTTTCATCATCTTTGGGGTCCTTCTTTGGATCACATCTCTTTTGTAAAGCTATAGTACCAGTACTAGTTGAGCAACTTTGAGACTTCATTCTGATTACTTAAGAAAGCTGCAGAAATACTGCCTCATGAAGGTCAATATATCAAAGATGGGATTCAGCAGCACAGAATGTTCCTGGCAAACATGTTTTCAACTACTTTGCATGTTCTCAGTTTCCATCTTTGGTACTGGTGTTATGCAAGAATAGCATATGCAAGAATGCATTTCTTATATCAAGTAATGTTCAGCACTCCTCTTTAAAGAGGTCTCTGATGCCTTTCTATTTATACAATACATCTCTCCATCTACCTTGCACCTCAAAGGATGAGGCTGACAATAAATATTGTGTATGATTAAGTAATTCCATACCTCTAGGAGCTCATTACACATTCCCTGTACAAAACAAAACAGACTAACAAACAAACAAAAAAAAAACACCTTTTTTTTTTTAAATAAGGAAAAACTAACCTCGTTGTCCCAGAAAACAGGTGTCTCTCTTATGAACAGACTTCATTCTTAGCAAGATGTCTAACAAACAGGACTTGAAACATTTGTGTAAGATTATGTATTACTATGCTAAAAGCATCATAGTTTCTTTCCAGACTTTGCTGTATATAAAAAAAAAAAATGGTCCAGTAAGACAGAGATTGTGCATAACTTATTTATTCTTTCCTGGAATATGCAAGGTTAGGGTAGCTTCCTTGAGACTCCGCTTGCTTTGAGCTTGTCCCTTAAGGTTCCTGTAAAATAAGGAATAGGTTGTATTTGTGTTCCCTTCCTGGTTCTGTCTGGCTTATCAAGCAAAATGACAAAAGAAAGCATCATCAAAAAAACCCATAACCTGAAAAAAATCCACCCTATAGAAAGGTATAACAATAGATACATTATCCCTGCTAGGGAGCTAAGTGTGGGATTTAGATTCTCTGAGGCAGTCTTCATATCCATCCTTGGCATTACCAGATACATGACTTGGCTAAGATCCAGAAACCATGGAAGGCTTTGTATTTTGAAAGCTCTATATTTTGTATTCTTATATTGACTTGCCATCTTTCCTTTTTCTTTTACTGCTTTATTCTTTCTTTCTTTCTCTCATATTATTAACCTGATACTGGTGCAAAACTTGCTGGAATGTTACTGACTCCTAGCTACTTGGTTTAGATAACCCAAGAGTTATTACTAGCCCAGTAGTTTGGATCGTACAAGGTTGAAAATGTCTTTAAAAATATTGAATCAGAGATATCAGTTTCATACAGCACCTCAGTAGCTGCCACTGTATGGCATTCATCAGCCTGGCACTTCAAAACATATCAGTCTTTACTGCTGAAAGAATGATAATGCTTATCCCATTCACATGTGTGAATTTCTCATGGACATAGGAAATTTCCTTTCTTTCCTTTTCCTTTCTTTCCTCTGTCCCAGACTTTTTCATATGTACTCAGATGTTACCATGGCACTCTGAAATTTGATAGCTTACCCTGAAGAAAGATTTTGGATCTTTTCTCCAGTCTTCAGCCATCCCAAGCTGCTGCTTCTTATCTTTGATTCTTTTTTTTCTGAAAATAATATTAATTTAAATTTAGGAATTCGTAGAATTTCTTCCCAAATGTAAAATTACTTCCTGTCATGCATGTGTATGAGTTAGTGGTTTTCTTGTTTCTTTTTGTTTTTTTTTCCCCTTTTTAAAACCTTTTTTCTTTTTTTTCCAGATTTTTTTTTGTTGTTATTGTTGTTTTAAATTTCTGTGTGTGTGCTTTTACTTCCCCGTAGTCACCAGGAGCCCTTAGCAGTCCTGCTGAATTATGGCAAGGATCCAGTATAGACACTGAAGTTTACAAAGCCCAGGTGGCATGCTGACAGATGAATTGTGATGGCAGCTTGAGGGCTTGGTATATTAAACATGATGAGGGGGTGGGTAAGCAATGAGAGTCTCTGTGATTTGCACATCCTTCATCTGATCCCTTAAGCTTTACAAGAGCAAAATTCATTAAGGAGATTAAGCGCAAGACCAAATGTCTAATGTGACAAGAGAATGCAATTGGATTTTTTCCCATTTGCTCAGCTCTGATACCTCAATATTAAATTGATTAGGTCATAGGAATGGCCTTATAGAACTTGTAAACTATTTAAAGCTCCAGTTTGGGCACAGGGCAAGTCAGTATTGACATATGCAGCCAGCCTTCACAAGATCAGCCTGTACCTGCTAAAGTACCACTTGCCTGACTGACACGACAATTTGAAGGGTGCCTGTTTAAATGGCCTAGGTAGTACATGCTAGATAATAATCTTTTTAATCGGAAACAAGACTGTAGCACCTGATCCTGTACAAGTCTCGAGTCTTCTGAACGCCCTCAAGGCTGATTCCACATAGTTTGATTCTAATTAGTGGATTAAAAGTGAACAAAGCAGCAGGGGTTTCAAAGTATTCTGCTCTTTTCCCATGTTTTATTCCACATGTACCCAAACTTAAATACAATCTGTCAGCTTTCACAACTCTAGGCATATATGTTGGGTATGGGAGAGATTCAACATCTGCCTGGAAAATATCAATAATTATGAGAACAATCTCTTATTTCTAGAAGGCAATCTGTAAGACTTTGTTCTGTTTATACACATTCAAAAAATATTTAATCCAGGTTTGTTCATCTGACTCTTTCACAGGCTAGGTAATGGAATGTACGGAGTTTGATCATGAGCATGATATATTATATTTCCCTCTTTCCTAATTGTAGTCTGCATGGATCTTTAACAATGTACTGCATCTTTGAAGCAGGTTAGTTTTCTGGAGATGAAACACCTCTTTATATCTGTTCTGAAGGAAGAAATTATATAAATGTGTTTCATCTTTATGGGAAGCACTATTATGTTAGGCTAGATATGCATGGCTTTTATGCAAGAATAATTGGAGATAAAACTTGTGTAAGGGTGCTGAGCATTTCAGATGTGAAAGAAAATCACATCAAAAGAAAAAAGAAACTTGTAGTCTGTCGATTGCACGGTGACAGTGAATAGTTTCCAAGGTTGTTGGCTCATTCTAGTTTTCATTTATTAGAAGCTAAGATTCATTTGACTCAGGTTTAATAGATTTCCAACCACAGGAGCACTGAGGAATCACCTTCTGAGGTGCTCACTGAGGCCATCAGCAAGACCTTTGAAGAGGGTTTCTTAAATTACAAATGTAATCTGCAGCACTGAAATCAAAAAAGTAGTGAATGTAGATACTGAGAGGTTTTTATTAAAGCAAAGGATGAAAGAGGGGACCAGAGACATTAACCTGTGTGGCAGAGGTGACTGTGACAAGATTTTGATTCAAGGATTATATTGGCACATATTTAATAAGTTATATTGTCAGGTGAGTGAAACAGCTCAGCTTTACAAAGTGTGTGGCTTTAATACTAAAAGACATGGACCATTTGCTGTTTCTTTGGTACTACTTTGAGGACAAAAAGAAGGAAAAACTATCAGAGTACAGTCACAGTCTTATTTATGTTCTTATTCTTATCATTAACCTGCTCTCTGGAGAAGACAGTGGGGTGCGCTGCCTAGAAATTATTTCAGAACTAGGATGGAGTCACTGTGGAGGAAAAGAGTTTTGACCCCCTTCTGTGGCAATGTTTTATGCAATCTGCTCTCTGCTTGGTGAGGTCATAGGTCCTCTGTATTAGAATATTTTAAGTTATAATTTAGTTTTTAGCTATTTATGTTAATTTCTTTGCACTTTGTTTAAGACATCTGAATGTTTCAAACTTCATTTGAAATATGGAGCATTTGAACAAAAAGAATAGACAACCAATGTACTCTGATAATCTGCTTAAATTATGGAAGAGGGACTTTCCAGCTAAGAGTACAGAATACAAACTGGATGACTGACTTCTGACACACTAATCTGAAGTCTGAATAGTGAAAATATATGCCAGCAAGGTTTAAGTGGATTAATGTCTTCTCCCAATAATACTATTCGGTTTGATATTTTCCCTTGCGTCACATAATACTTTAAATTCAGATAGTAGATGTATCTGTACCTGTGGAGCTGTTTATCTGGTGAATGGAACATTATTTTGGGTAATATCTATTTGGGATTTGTAGAAGTGTCTGTAACACTGTTAACAGTAACTATGTTAGTAAGATTCCTTGGTAGACAAAGAAGTTCAACAGTTAAAAGGTTTTCAGCTAAGGTATTTTAGAATTAAAATTCATGATAGGGTTATATTTTTACTATGTCTTGTTCAGTTGACAAGCCTGAAGGAAGCTACCTTATCTCTAGTATAGAAACCTCACTATCTTATAAAAATAGCATATCTTTTGTGTTGAAATGATAAACTTATTTGAATGCAAGAGTATTTTCCCATAACTAAAGTAATTCTGTTTCCTCAGTTACTTCATTCTCATGTCTGAGTAATTTTATCAGGTTGCTGCCTTCTGTAAACATATTCTTGTTATCCTGCATTGAAAAGGGCAGTGGGACAGAGGACAATACTCTTTATATACAGCCCAAGGCCACAAGAAAACATTTATTCAGTCATCAAAGTACCTGAATAAGTTGGTTTAGTGTCATAAACATGGTGTGCCTAGGCAATCAAAGAAGTTTATTTGCTAACCCTTCATAGCTTCTAAAACAAAATGCCAAGTTAAAGTCTATAAATTACCCTTCTGAAAATTAAAAAAAAAAAAAAAAATATAATTTACCGTAATTTCTGAGTGTACGACAGCCTCCAAAACAGTTACAAATTGATTTGCTTCCCACTTACCTCTGGTCTACAGGACTACAAGCAGTTATTTAGAAATACGCAGCAGCAGCACCTTAAGCCACGTACAGAGCCTATATCCTATGTAAGTAGAAGACGTGGTTTTGAACAGCCATAATTCACACAACTTTGAGGCACAGTATTCAGAATACTTCAGAGTTGCCCCAGAGAAAAAGAATTTGAAAACCTTTTCCCTGAAAGAGCACCCATGGTTTGTTTTTTTTAATTTGTTTAGTGTGTTTTGGGTTTTTTTGTTTTATTTTTTTTATCAATTTAACTAGAATAGTCATGAGACCCTACAGCAGAAAAGAAAATGGCCAACTGGAGATTCACCTGAAAAACTGGGGAAAGGAACTATGCCCAAGACACCCTTGCCCAGTATTTACTAATTCCTGGAGATTTTGCTTTGTATTTGGAGTCAGATTTGTTTCACTCTGTAGCAGGCTCCTATTGATAGCTATCACCCATATTTCATTCCAGTATCTGCAAGTGGCACATCTCCTGCTGTTCTCTGAATTCAGAGTACTGAGTTAACAGTAAAACAGACTCCATACATCTCTCATTTACTACTGAATTGTCACAGTTAAATGATTTATGTGATTATATGAACAAAACTAGAAATCTAAACAGCATTCCCTTTAAAATGTATGTTCTGATCTGTTGATTATTTTAATTTTATTTTTTGAACAAATGTCTGTTTGTAGCAATGGCTTCTGATCTAAAGTGTCACTTTAGTTAACTTGGGAAAAAAATGCTAAGTGCTACCTAAGGAAAAACAGAAAAAATGTGGTCACCTCTGTTCAGAAATGTAAATCATAAAATTAAAACAGATAGTTAGGTGTCTAAATGAAGACTTATTTAGTTTGTTTGGCTTGCTTCTTAAAACATAACTGTTCATGAACACACAATAAGCAAAATAAAATTTTCTAGGCAAAATTCTTATTAAACAGAAGACACTGATAACCATGTTAAGGATTCAAAAGTACTTCTTATGAAATTTTAATTTCTAAAACAGGGACAGTTGCAAAGAACTTAGTATACTATCTTAACTTTCTAACACCAACTCAAACATTTAAAAGCTCTGAAATGAACACTAGACCTCTAGTTACTCTGACCCTGTTGGCTTTCTTAAATAGAGAGTAGTGAATCTTGTGGATGGTCATGCTCCATAATTTATAGGTTTATTTAATCTCTCACAACATTAGTCAATTTGCAGATGTCACCAAGTTGGGTGGGAATGTTGATCTGCTGGAGGGTAGAATGGGTCTGCAGGCTCATTGATGCACTGAGGACAAGAACAATAGGTATTCTTTAATGCAGAGTAAAGGAGGCCGAAGGAAGACCTTACTTCTCTCTGCAATGAAAGGACATTGTAACAAGGTGCTGTTGGGCTCTCCTGCTAAGCAACAGGTAATAAGACAAGAGGAAATTGTGTCAAATTGCACTAGGGGAATATTAGATTGAATATTAGGAAAATAACTTCCCTCCAAACATTGTCAAGCACTGGAACTGGCTGCCCAGGAAAGTGGTTGAGTTGCCGTCCCTGGCTGTGTTTAGAAGATGTGAAAACATGGGCCTCAGGGACATGGTTTAGTAGTGGACTTGACAATGTCAAGTCCATAGTTGGACTCAATGTTCTTAAAGGTATTTTCCAACCTTAACCATTCTGTGGTTCCTCAATTTAATGTTTCTGAATTTAGATGAATGTATTTTACACTTCCAGCATTTCTACTGGCCATAGTGGAAGTTTAGAAGCTTATCTCATATGTAAATATAAACACTTAAGTGTCTTGCACTAAATCCCACCCAATAAGACTTAAATTATATAATCTCCAGCTACTTAGCAACTTTAAATTGTCTCAAGAAGAGGAAAATGTAACAGAGAAACCAGGAAGCAAAATCACTTCATACAATAATTTTATACTAAAGAACATTTTAACAATTAATGCTTCTTTATAAACTTGAGTAACTAATGTTTGCTTACCTTTAAAAACACATATACATGTCCTGTATGCAGCATTCTTCATTAATATGCTTGAAGTGTTTTGTCAGCTAAAATCTTTATTAAAATATGGCATTCCTACTTGCAAAACACAGACAGAATTGAAACTATTACAGCCTTTTCTGTTATGTTTGTCTATGCAGAATCTGAAGGCAGGTTTCCTCTGCCTAAATGTCGATATCTCCTTCAGAATATCTATGCCAAAACTAATTTCCCCAAGCATTCTTAATATATTCCTTTACGCTCCTAGAGAGAGAGCAAGAACCAACTATAGGGAACAATTAATCTCAGCTTAAAATAGAATGAACAAATTGCTTCCTAAAAATGCTTCTTTGCTTAACTTGGAAGAGCTATAAAGAGTTTTTAGGGAGAGTGTCTCAGATGTAGACTTCCATATTATAGACAACTAAAGTTAGGTGAGATGATTTTTGCTCTAACTACCAGTATAAATAGCTGCATCACTATTTACGTGAATAGCTGTGCACAAGGAGCCAGTATACTTAAGTTTGGGTACATTAAAGACCTACATCATGAAATTATAGCATTTAGATGAGAAAGTTACAGCAGTTTCATAGCAAAGCAACTTTGTAGACTACTTTGATGTGAAGTTGTAAAAGTACGGTTTTGATTCTAACCCTGGATTTTTTTTTTCTTTTCATAATCCACAGTTTTCAGCTCTTATGGAAAAAGATAAGGGTAGAATGTCAGTGCAGTGACTTTTCAGAATTTAATAGCCACTCTGTCCTAGTCTGTAGCTAAATATATACATATATCAGATCCCAAGGCAATACTTATTGCAGTTCAGATGCCTCATCTATAAATCCTTATTTGCTTAAAATGAATGCTTTCAGAAGACATTAGAGATATAATGAAAGACAGAATCAGAATTAACAGTGTTGAAAGGACAAAATTATAGTTGTTTAGAAATATTGAATAGTTTTAATTATTTCTTTCAAATTTTTCCCTAATTTCTAAATGTCCTGTCTTAAACTTTCTCCTGCTCACCCTGCCGTCTTCACTCCTCTTTCTCCCTCCCTCCTTTCCTCCTTCTCTCTCTCTCTTTTTTTTTTTTCCCCCCTGTAGAATTCACTAATAATCATAGAATGGCTTGATCTGGAAGATTCCTGAAAGATCATCTAGTTCTAACTCCCCTGCCACGGAGAGGGACACCATCCACTAGACCAGGTTGCTCAAAGACCCGTTCAGCTTGGTCCTGAATGCTTCCAGGGATGGGGCAATGTATTGCGTTTGCATGGCAAGGTTTTGGTAGCAAGGGGGCCTACAAGAGTGGCTTCTGTGAGAATCTGACAGAAACTTCCCATATATCCAACAGAGTCCGTCCCAGCCAGCTCCTAGCAGACTCATTGCTAGCCAAGGCTGAGACAATAAGCAACATAGTAATGCCTCTGTGATAGCATATTTAAGAATGAAAAAAAAAGTTATTGGGCAGAAGTAATTGCAACGGAGAAGAGAGGAGTAAGAATATGGGTGAGAAACAACTCTGCAGACACCAAGGTCAGTGGAGAAGATGGGGGAGAAGGTGCTCTAGGTACCTGAACAGGGATTCCCCTAAAGCCTGTGGTGAAGACCATGGTAAGCAGCTCTCTCCCTGCAGCCCATAGAGGTCCACAAGGGACCAGAGATATACCTGCACCCTTTGGAGGAGACCCTTGCAGTAGCAAGTGGATACCCGAAAGAAGTCTGTGACCGCATGGGAAGTCCATGCTGGAGCAGGCTCTAGGCAGGACCCTGTGGACCCATGGAGAGAAACCAATGTTGGAGCAGGTTTGCTGGTAGGACTTGACCTCTGTGAGGGTCCCATGTTGCAGCACCTGTGCTTGAAGGACTGTGCCCCATGGAAAGAGACCCACTCTGGAACAGTTTGTGAAGAACTGCAACCTGTGGGAAGGACTAGTATTGGAGACCTTCATGGAAGACTGTGTCCTGTGGGAAGGATCCCACACTGGAGCAGAGGAAGAACTCCTCTCCCTGGGGAGAAAGAAGCAGCAGGAAACAACATGTGATGAATTGACCGAAACTCCCATTACCTGTCTCCCTGTGCCACTAGGGTTGAGGAGGTAGAAAAATAGGAATGATGTTAAGCCCAGAAAGGAAAGAGGGATGGTGTCAAGGTGTCTATGAGATTTTTTCACTTTTCATTATCCTACTCTAATTTTGATTGGTAATAAATTCAGTTAATTTCTCCGAGTCAGGTCTGTTTTGCCTGTGATGGTGATTGGTGAGTGATTTCTCCCTGTCCTTATCTCAACTCTTGAGCCTTTTGTTATATTTTCCCTGTCCAGCTGAGGAAGGGAGTGAAGGAGCAACTTTGGTAGGCATGTGGTCAGGGTCAAACCACCCCAGGCATTCACAACTTCTCTGGGCAACTTGTTCCACTGCTGCACCATTCTAACAGGCCAGAATTTCTTCCTGACATAAATCTACCCTCCTTCAGTTTAAAGCTATTACACATTGTCCTATCATTACATGTCTTTGTGAAAAGTCCCTCTTCACCTCTCGTGAAGCCCACTTTAGCTATTGGAAGGCTGCTATAGGGTCTCCCTGGAGCCTTCTCTTCTCCACAGTGTACCAAACTCTCTCAGCCTGTGTTCACAGCAGAGGTGGTCCACCCCTCTAAGCGTGTTCATGGCCTCCTATGGGCTCACTCCATCAGGTCCACAACCTTATATTGGGAACCCCAGAGCTGGACAAAGCACTTTTGGTGGGGGAGTCATACAAGAGTGGAGTAGATGGGTAGAATCACCTTCTTTGAACTACTGGTCACACTTTTGATACAGTCCAAGATTGAAATGAAAAGTTTTGATCATGTTTGATCATGTTAAACCTTTATCTCACATTCCTTAAATATAACCAGATTTGGATTTATCCATATTTAGCTGTGCAGAAACTCACAAGTAGGCCCACGTTCTCAAAGTATTCTAGCACTCCAGCTACTCATTAATGTTTTTCAGGACTCTCAGTGAGTTTCCTATAACCTCTCTCTCCCTATGGTTGCTTGGCATGTCTTGTCCTAAAAGTAAACATGCCAGAGGTGGCATCTGGTTTTATTATTTAACATTTTCCTTCTTGTTTTCCTCTTCTACTGTTACCAATGCCTGTATTTTTCATTCTTTGCCCAAATTCTGCTTGCAGTTTGGGCTTTTTACTCTGTTTGTTTTGTCTCTTAATGTTACTCTGTATTATTTTATTGTGATTTCCTTTCTGTGATCTCCACATGCATGACTTGAAATTTTTGACTACTTTGAGCAGAAGAAATTAAAGTGAATTCTCCATCAAAGCAAGGATACCTATGTAGGTTATGTTAATATGTATGCAGATATTATGTAGGCATTATGTTAATGATTATCATAAACACATTTTTAATCCAGAGCTCCCTGAATATGAATAGAGAGAGTTCTGTAGCACTATGAACTGATAAGTTTTGTATTTCAAAGTGTATTTTGCTTATTTCATTAGTACTGTCCTGACCATGAAAAGTCTTGCTGCAAATAAAGAGAGGCATAAAGTTATGCAGGGGATCACATTTGAACGTCAGTCATCCCTCAAAAATCTGTGTACCAAAATCCTGTCAAGCATTTTAGAGCAATACACTGATTCACCTGCCAATCCCACATTTTTGTAGGTGATGCTTTAATCCACTGCCTGGCTGCACTGACCAATGATGTATCATGCTGTTTCCTGGATGTTCCAAATCCTGAAAAATGACACAATGACATACTGAGCAACTCTTCAGTAAGCAGGACATATTCAGTCACTTTTCTTTCTCCTCAAAGCAACAGATTGACTGTGCATGTGATATAGAACCATATTGTATAGGCACAGTACATCTCACAGGTATAAAACACTTTTAACTTAGTGTCTTCCCAGCAGATTTGTGATGACCTGCATTGATTCAACTCTTTATGGGCTTGCAGCTCTTACTGGCAGTCCTGTATTGGTCACAGGTTGTATATTTTGTTGCTATTACTGCTATTAAATTATAAGTGATTTAAGTGATCCAACAAAATTTATGCAGGTTAACGTTAAATACATCCTGATAGCGATGCAGTTTAATTGTGAAATCATACTTTCATCTATATTTTAAGGATGATTAGTTTCAATTCCACTAAATGGGTCATCATCAAAAAAGTATGAGTTTTTTTTTTGGTAGTGAAGTTTACAACATTAAGCTGAACACATGAATGTTCACCTGAAGATACTAAACATAAGGGAGATGGGATCAAATGTGGAATGTGTAATGGCCAAAGCATACTGCTTATAGGAAATATCCAATGACCAGTTCCTCTTCTGAAGCTAGGTGTCTACATCTCAGGTTACATCTCAGGTCAGTGCATCTATGAAAAAAATGAAAAGATACAAATATTTTACACCTTTAGAAAAAAAGTCTGATTTTTGTTTATAAATGTGTCTTGCCTCTTTCACAGGAACTCTTGCTTCAGTTTTATTCAATTATTTTTTAGGGTAAAATTCATAAATGGCTCAAGAATGGGAGTACTGGATTTCTTTTACCAGAAAACCAGCTCTGTTTTCAAGTTCTTAAGAGTCATGTTCCTTCTAATCTCTTGTCCTTTGTGCACTGTGATTTTATTGTTTTCTTCTACAATGTTTTCCAAATTTTATTCTTTTACCTTATGTTGTAGACAGCAAACAATAAAACAGGGTACAGATCTTTTAAAATGTTTCCTTTTTCAACTGCTCTACTTTTCATGGAATAATTAAAAATTCATTAGTTTAGAGAGAGGGAAAATAAATGTCACTCTGTAATCTCATGGCACATGACTGTAGTCTTGCTTCCAGATACATTTTCAATGATGATTAGTTTCAATGGAGATTAAGAGCTTTTGAAAATACTGTTGGGGCCTCTCTAATATTTTAGGCATTTACCTACACTTTAAAATCTGACTTACAGACTCAGTTTCTCTTAAATAAGAACTAGGATTCTGATACTACAGATTTTTATAAAAAGGCTACATGAAAGAGTAGTAGAGTACAGTTAGACAAGTCAACTATGAAGTAAGGATAAATTCTAACCATGGTCATGGTACTATGTACTACTACTGTTGAGGATAATTATGCTTTTCTGAATTTACAGTACTGCTTCTTTTTTATTTTCAACAAATACCACAAGTTTTATATTATAGCAATAACAGATATATAAGAGACTAATTTTTGTTTGTTTGTTTGTTTGTTTTGGTTGTTTTTTTTTTTCCTTTTAGGGCAGGACAGACCTTCAACCATACCTGCCGGGATACTCTTTACTGAAGCTAGATTTCTTATGGAAGCAATACCTGTTAATGTGACATTAAGGACACTACTTGCATCTTTAACATAGTAAGGGAAGAATTAAAAATGGATTAAATTTATAGCTTAGAGGAAATAGATGATAAATCTATGTATGTTCATAATTTTTATCCCTAATTTCATTTTAAAATGCTATATCTTAATGTCAAGTTAATCTCTAATGCAGAGAGAATTTCAGTGTTAAAGTGCATGATTTTCCATAGAACCACACATATCTTACAATATAGATTAAAAACACTTTCTAAGCATCAAGCAAAATGTGTCACAGTGCATTGGCTGTAGAAAAAACTTTCTATTGTACAAGAGTGAACTGACAAGGAAAAAGAGATATGGTAGACAGAAAGAATCAAAGCTGTCTTTAACTTCTGAGTTATCTCATTTGCAGCAGAATGATTTCCATGGCACATCATGGTTACTCTACATATATTGTTTTTTCTTCACTTTTGTTTTGTTTTTACTTTTTAATTTCCAACAAGAACTGGGTTTTGAGTCTTTGTTAACATAGAATCTGATTCTAGAAAGACCAGAGCAAGTCACAGTTGACAGAAAATGAGAGTGCTCAGGTCTGCGCAGATAAAGCGAATGCATTAAACTGGACAAAACCTATTTTTCACCATTTTCATCAGATTGAAAATAGAGTGGAACCTGATTTAAGCCAGACTGTTCCACTTTTACTCCAGTGAAAGTGCACTATATTTAAAGTTAGAATAATAGAGCAATGAATCAGACCTTTCAATGTTAGAAATGCAAGTGCAGAAGGCCAGTGACTTCTAAATTTATGAACAGCAATATACACTGAAACTTGAAAGTTATACCATCCTAAAAATGTAACAATACACCTGTGAATTAAGCAGAAAAATTTACGTTACATTAATTCTGGTAGATATTTAAAGGAAATATCCACCTTTTGCATTGTATTTGTGGATTTTATAATAATTTCTTTCAATATCTATTAGTAATCTTTTTCTTTTCCTCTTTTTTTCTGATTTGTTGCTTTTTGTTTCTTAGCAGTCAGCCCCATGGCCTACCTCTTACTCTTACACCAGTATGACAGTGTTCCAGCCTTTAATTCCCCTTCTTTATCCTGGCTCAGAGCTGCTATCCCCTGTAGACAGGAGGCTATGCTCAAGCCTTCCAAGCAGAAGAGCTGTAGGTATGTTCTTCCTGTGACTAAGAGAACATTGGGAGATTTATTGGTTTATTTTACTCCAAGGAGGTGTGGACCCTTACAGGAGCCCCTGCTGGAGTAAAGAATTACACAGTATGAATTTTAGGGCTAAGACAGCTGATATCCTTTCCTCTAAAGCAAAATGTAGAAACAAACAAAGAGACCACCCCTTTAAAAGGGGAGAAAAAAAAATCCCTTTAAAAGCATTTTTTCCTCTTCAGGAAACAGATTACTGTAAAGTTCTCAGCCAGGCTTCTCATTGTTGTGAAGCATCCTGCCAGGCTTCGTCAGGTGAAGTATGCAAGGTGACTGATGGTAAGCATCATGATTTTCTTCACAGCAATGAATGTGGCAGGTCAGGAAAGTTCATGCTGAATAAATCCTTTGTTCAGTCAAAAATATTAACTATTAAATACTGTTGAGTCTGGATGTTTATACTGCATAAAATTTTGTTTTGTTTTAGTGAACATTTGCAGGTTGGATCAAACTCTTGTTTTCAGTGAAGTGAACAGTAAAATTCGCCTTGACTTCACAAAAATTGCATTATGCCTTCTGCTGTCATAACTCAAAGTTATTGTGCAAAGTCCAAGAGTTCTAAATATCTATTAGAATCTACAATAATTTATTTGTACTGTTGGGACATATTATGATAATAGTTAAGTAAGTGGTACTCACGTGTACCAAACTGTTTTTCTCCTATGGTCTCTGCCATCATACTTGAGGTAATGTTTTTCCTCGTACATAGTCTGGAGAGAAAGAGTAATAACCACAAGCACAAGCACTATTTGCTTCTAGTCTCTGTCTATATATGCAGTCTATTTCTGCCCCATCTCATTTTCCACTCTCAAAAGCCAGAAAAATAGCAAGGGAGTAGAAATGTCAATATTAGTATATTCCGTATCTTTGGCTATTTAGTAAAGAAAAATCATAGAACTGTTTAGGTTGGAAAAGTCCTATACCTTCATCATGTCTGACTATAGACCTAGCACCACTAAGTCTGTGACTAAACTATGTCCCAAAGCATCACATCTACATGACTTTTACATACCTTCAGGGATGGAGACCCTAGCACTTCCCTGGGAAGCCGGCTTCTGTGTTTGACAACCCCTTCTGTGAATAAATGTTTCCTAATATGCAAGCTATATTGCTCCTGGTGTAATTTGAGGCCATTTCCTCTTGTCCTATCTCATGCTACTTGTCAGAAGAGACCAACCCCCAAATGTCTACTGTGTGCAGTTTTGGGCACCACAATATAAAAAAGACTATTAGAGAGTGTCCAAAGGAGGGCCATGAGGATGGTCTGGAGGGGAAGCTGTATGAGGAGCAACTGAAGTCACTTGGTTTGTTCAGCTTGGAGAAGAGACTGAGGGGAGACCTTACTGTGGTCTTCAACATCCCCATGAGAGGAAGCAGAGGGTTAAGTACCAATCTCTACATTCTCATGACCAGAGACAGGATTTAAGGGAATGGCATGAAGCTGAGTCAGGGGAGGTTTAGGTTGGATATCAGGAAAATGTGTCTCGCCCAGAGGGTGATTGAGCACTGGCATAGGCTCCCCAGGGAAGTGGTCACAGGATCAAGCCTATCTGAGCTCAAGAATCATTTGGACAATGCTCTTGGGTACATGGTGTAATTCTGGGGGTGTCCTGTGCAGGACCGGGAGTTAGACTTTGATGGTCCTGATGGGTCCCTTTCAACTTAGCATATTCTCTGATTCTCTGACTCCTTTCAGGTAGTTGTAGAGAGCAATAACATCTCTCATCAGACTCTTTCTCTCCAGGCTAAACAACACCAGTTAAATCTAACCCAACTGACCTTGGCTCATCGATCCAGATCCCTCTGTAGACCCTTTCTGTCCTCTGCAGATCAACACACCCTCCCAGCTTGGTGTCATCTGCAAATTGACTGAGGGTGCACTAGATCCCCTCATCCAGATCATTCATAAAGTTATTAAACAAGACTAGCCTCAATACTGAGCCCTGGGGAACAACTGCTAGTGACTGATCACCCACTGAGTTTAACTCCATTCACCACCACCCTTTGGGCTTGGCCATACAGACAGTTTTTTACTGAGTGAAGAGAGCACACCTCAAAGCCATTAACAGCCTGCTTCCCTAGGAGAGTGCTGTGGGAAGTGGTGTCAAAGGCTTTACCAAAGTCTAGGTAAAAAACATCATTCACAGCCTTTCCCTCAACCATTAAACAGTCTGTGTTGTAGAAGATAATCTGTTCCATGACCTTCCCTGGCACCAAGGTCAGACTGAGAGACCTGTGATTCCCCGATCCTACTTCCAGTCTTTTGTGTAAGTGGGCTTTAAATTTACTAACTTCTAGTCACCTGTGACCTCACTGGTTATCCAGAGCTGCTGGTAAATGATTGAAAGAAGCTCAGTGAGCACTTCCACCAGCTCTCTCCATCCCTTTTGGTGGATACCATCTGGTTTCATAGACTTTTGTGTGTCTAAGTGGTGTAGCAGGATGCTGATCATTTCCCCTTGGATTATGGAGACTTCATTCTACCCCCATCCATGTCTTCCAGCTTCAGGGTCTGAGTACCCGAAGACTCTAGACTTGCTTCAGCATGTCCTCTTCTTTTGTGTGCTGGGGACCTCAGAGCTGGAGGCAGCATTTCAGGTGGAGTCTCATCAGAAGAGAGCAGAGGGTCAGAATCCCCCATGCACCTGCTGCCCATACTGTGAGGTCAGCCCAGCATACAGGGGATTCCTGAGTGCCAACGCACAAAGCCAGCTCATGTAGAACCTCTTGCCCACCAACACCCCCAAGTAATTTTTCCTAGGTCTGTTCTCAATCCATTCTCTGCCTAGCCTATGCATATGTTTGGGATTGCTCTGATCCAGGTGAAGGACCTGGCACTGGGCCTTGAACTTCATGAGGTTCGTAAAGACCCACATCTGGTCTCTTTATTGAATAGAAGTGCTGAAGTAAAGTGGAAAATTAATATACAGCAATGAAGAATATTTTTGTTTAATTATTTTTCTTTTCTTCCCTGTTTCAGCTGTTAGGAGGATGTTGTAGAAGGAGAACATTCTCATTGACATAGAAATGCAAAAGCTTGATTAAATCCTCACTTGGTATTTTTAAATAATTGCTGTAACTGAAATGTTGATAAAGAGGTGAGTGAGATTTATCTGAGTACCCTTTTAGTAGCTTAATAGACAAATTACTATTTTAGATGATTACATTGAGATACAGTAAATCAGAATGTTGTTAACATAAACTCTTTTTAAAATTACACTTTTATTTCAGATCAATGAACCATTTTTTTAAGTGAATGAAAATTTGAAGTCATCAATTCAAGGACAATTCTGATCATGTTGACATTAAAAACAGTAAATAGATATCATCTTGTCTATCAAGTAGAAATATTTTCCTTTTTTTTACAATATAACAGTAATTAAGTTATATTGAAAGGGTATCTTTGCTTCTTTCAAAAGTTTTCAGTACTACAAAACCAGTCTGTAATAAATTTTTTCCATTATATTAGGTTAAATAGATTCTTTAATTTCTTCCTTCATATAAAATATTCAACTCTTTTTCTAATTTTCTATATTTATAAAAGTGATAAGTTATTTATCAAAACTGTATGAATTATGTCACCTATCTTTTTCAGATTTAGTGCTTTCAGCTTGACATGTCAGTTAGAGAACTTTTGGTCTCTTGATTTTTTTTACAACTGGACCATGTATTAACCACAAAAATACCCTCTGAAAGTAATATTTTTAATTAAACTAATGACAAAACCATTAATCTTGTTTTTACTATATATGTATATTTCTAATATGCATTCATTTTGTTGTCTTTGAGGAAAAATCAACAAAGCCATATTGTTGTATTTGTGCTTATGACTTGGCTGCTTGTATGACAGATGACTTAACCTGTCTAGAATTTATATTAGGTAAACTCTTAACATAGCCTAAAAGTACTTTAAAAGTGAATATTAGAACTACATTTTTGGCTTTTCAGTCGTATGACTTCATGGCAATATTTCAGGACTAAGAAAAAAAAAGTTAAATACTCTGAAAGAAGGGGATTTTTTTGGAAAGATGTCTGGAATAAGTTGAAAAAAGAAAACTGGAATGGATAGCCTTTTTATAATAATCCCCAAGGTAAAATACTTTGCAGAAAATGAGAATCATAATAGCAGAAGGCGATAGTTAAGAAAAATCCAAAGTATCAAGTGAAAAAGAGAAATGTGTAGAAATGAAAATTCCTTATTTTACTATTTTGGTGGAAGAGAATAATCACAAACATCCCTCAAGAAGATAGCACCCCTGGGGGAACAATGCTCAGCATAGTCCCGCCAGAACGAGTCTAAGCTTGTTCTACTGTTCTCAGAAGAATATAAAGAAGGGCAAGACTTAAGCATCAAGGCACAAAACCAATTTATAAACATGGAGAGGATTAGTTTCCTTCAGCATTAACTTTTTTTTTTTTAATAAAAAGTAAGATAAGTGCTGTTACTGAAATATGCTGAAATGAGGAACTGAGAAAGGAAACTACACAGCATGACTCCAACTGAAGTTTACATGGAAGTTCTACATAAATGGTCAAGCACATGCCTCTGAACAGTTAAATATAGTGTGACACTTTAAAAGCTTGTTTTAGGTCTCATTGAAACCAGCGGAAACTGAAAATTCAAATAAGCCTTAGTTCATTGAATTCAATAAAGCCTGTTCCTTTCAGTAGTCTTCACAGAGTTATCTACAAGTTAAGGTGATAAAGTTACACTTGTCAATATATCTTGAATGTTAAAAGTGCCTGGTCTTTAGGAAGGTACCTCTGTGAAAGCATGGTGATATGAAATAATTTGAATCTATGAATGCCACCTGAACATCTCTGGCATCTCCCAGCTTGTTAGCACAGGAGGTTTTCATAAGCTTTTTACTTCTGTAATGATCATCCACTGTTCTCTTAATTTCCAGGACAGAGATTCTATAATATTCATCAAATTTAATGAATATATTTATACTGGGAAACTCAAGTATACCTTGCACTAAAATGTATATGACATAGGAAATTCAAGTATACCATACACTAAAATGTATATGCCAATCTCTAGCAATACATTGAATAGTTATGTGCTTTGACTTGCATTTATGTCTGTTAGTGTCTGTTTTTCCACATTCCTCAAATCCAAGGGTAACATAGTGATAGGATAGAGCTTTAAAACACCCATAATCTCCAGTTTTGATATCCAACACTTGTCACAAATTGTGGTCCAGTTAAATAAAAGTCATAAGTCACCTTTTGATATACAGCTGTGAAAAGAAAAATTACAGCGCAATTTCATACACAGTCCCTTCTTTAAGCAGAAAAATTAGCTCAGCCTTAAAAACAGAATGCAATAATTTATAAAATGTAGAGTTTCTATTAAACTTTTAAAAGAGAACAAATTTTATTATGTTCCTATCCTTTGGGAGATATGAATTCTGACTGTAACTGAAGGCTGAAATAGCCTGAAGATTGTATTTTTCCTTACATTCAGTTCAACATTAGATGCCCAAAACAATATCCCCCTTGTACCGTGTGATGTAGTCTGAGTCATACATTCACCTAAGGTCTCTCAGTGGTGGAGTTTCTGAGAGAAATAGGTCAGGGGGGAAGCTGAGGGTGAGAACTGGTCCCAGTGATTTATATTTCAGTCACTGTTGCTATGAAGTGCTTGAGTTGGGAAAGACAAGATACTATTTTCAGGATGTGTCAAAGCAATAATTACCATTTAATATTCCTTTCCCTCAGGTCTCTTCTATGGAACAAAGGGCACTGACTCTTGTGAACGTTAATAATCAATGCGGTTTATTCGATTCACAGCAATTTCAGTGGCTAATAAGGTTACTGCTATCAGTATTTCAATACTGGTTTTGCCTGTGTGAGTAACACTCAGCTGCATGGTTAAACAAGCCCTCTGTTTGCTTCCCTCTTTCCAGATGGGTACTTGGTTCAGTATGACCCAAAACCAATTAGGTAAGTGATGTTGGTCTGCTATTTAGATCTGACCTTAAATGTCAGATATCCTGTTTGCCAACACTGAGCTCAGATAAGCCTATACACTTTCTGTGTGGATCCTGAAGTCTCTCAACTACACTTCTCACCCTATGGAATAACTAAAGTCCTGTTTGCCCTGTCAAATCATTTAGGTTTGCTGCCAGACATGACTTTTACATGCTAGTGAAGAATTGCTTGGTAACACCATAAGATTCTGCTCTGAGAACATGAGAGATTCATATTAAAGTTCTGGTTAATTGAGTCCAAACCTCTAATTGAATCTACAAGAGCTGGATAAATGACAACAAAAGTGAATCCAGCTGCCAGGTTTAATTCAGCAGTCTCTTATGAACCACACTCACTTCATGTGTGCAGATCCTACACATCATCTGGATAATACACATTATCTGGGGAGGCAGGTAACCCTTGTGCAGCCTTATGTTTTCTTTGCCTTAAATCTAGATTCTCAACCATACTCTCTGGCGGACTCACGAAAGTAAAATAAATTGTTTCATTGAGGCTTTATGCTCAAAAAAAACCTTTCTATGAGAACCATAAACCAAGTGCAGTTTTTCAAACAATTAGGAAGGAGAAAATTTAAATCTACAATGACAAGTTCTAGAAGTGTAACTTTTTGCTCATCTTTGGAGCCAGTCCCTTGGGAATGACAGATCTTAAAATTCTGGAAGTCACTCAAAGCCTTTGACTTCTGTGAAAAACTTTAATCTGTGAAAATCACACTGTAGAACTTTTTTTCCTTAAAATGCACTTTGATCCAACCTTTTAATTTGATTTTCCTTGTACATATCATAGATTCATGCATGATATATACCATTTTCTTATCTTCTTTTCTTTGTTTTTCTTCAGGTTTTTTTTTTTCTGTGATTCCTTGTTCTGTCACAAACTAAAATATAGTGTCATTATGGTGGTGAATAAAGTATGCTAAACCCCACCACATTACAGTCTACCAATGTTGACAACCCTCTTTAATTATGCCACTATAACATTAGATTTAACAGCAACTAGCACCAATATTTGTGTTGAGGAAAATACTTAATTTTTGCTGAATGATAGACTACATAATAGGGAAAATGGCTATTGTCTTAATATGTGGGAATTTTCTTGCACCAGAGCCAGTGTCAAACAATATATGATCTATCATATGGACTTTTTTTTTTTCCAGTGCAGATTCTAATGCTTCAATTTATATAAGAGACAGAAAAGTCAAATAAATAGAAGCTTCTTCAGTCATGCAAGCAAAACCAAAGACAACTTCTTTTAATAACACTGATTGCATTTACTGGCTTGTTGTTAACCTGTGATCCCAGAAGAAACAACCTCATCGTACTTCTTACTTTAATCCATGGCAATTGAATTTTGGATAAGGAGACTATCTCCTCATGACCCATATTTATCTAGGATAAATCTGTTTTATAAAGAACATGCAAGAAATCTCAATACAATTCTTGGATTATGATCTGTTGCAGTGCTTCTTGATTCTCAAGCTGAAAAAAAAAAATTCTTTTCCCATTCCAATCATATGCAAATAACTTGTTGGATTTATTTCCCTTTTCATAGTACATTTGTTCATTAAGCTTTAACACATTGTCTGTGCTATTCACAACAAAGCATTTACTTTCCCTCTGTTTAATCAAAAGTTGGAGGGTCCTAGGGTACCTGCTATTTATGTTGCTTTTTTCATCTCATTAACTTCCTTTTCTAATTTACGCTAGTACTCAAGATATACTTTTTTGTACTGCTGCTTCAGCTAAGCAAATTATTCTACCCCTCATGACTGCTTTGGCAGCTTCCCACAAAACACCCAGGCTAGTTTCTTGCTTTTTATTGATATTAATTTATTCTGAAATAGTCTTCATCTGTTGCACAAATGCTTCAGCTTTAATTAGAGAGTTGTTAAATCTCCATACTTCAGATCTCCTATAATTCAGTATACCATCCAGAGACACAGACATCAGAAAATTATCAGGCAAAGCTGGATTTCAAATACCAGATGGTTACACATTACAATGTCTCCTCATAAATAAATAAGCAGAATCCCAGTTTAAATGCTGTGGAACTAAGGTATGAAAGGTAGCTGATGGACTGTTTCAGTGTTGCTGTTGGTACGAGTCAATGAGGACTGAATTTTTGTGATACCCATTAGTCACTTCACTTTTAAATTGTTATTTTACTAACAAGGGTCAAATCTCACATCCCCGTGTCAAAGTGAAAAGTTAAAATATGAAGCTATCACCAATACTGGAAACTTCTGCCATTAGGTAAGAAAGGATCAAGAAATAAATAAAATATTTTAATTATGGTAGTCAAACAGCTTTGTAAATGTAACAGGACTACAGGTGCAAGTGTAAGAGGGCTGTGATAATTCTTTGCATTATTATTATTTTAATAATAAGCTCATTGATCTAAAGAAAAACAAATTCTTTACCTCAATGCTATTATTAATATCGCAAATTGCATTGACACTAATGGACCTTTTACGTTGTGTCTGATCTGACAAAAATAAGCAAGGCAACAATCAAATATAAGGGAAATTAAAACATATGTGAACTTCTATGTCATCAAAAAACTTCAGGCATTTTTACTGTTAGGTCGGTTTTACCATGCAATATACGTTTTGTTCTTAATTTACAATTTTTCCGCAGTAATATACTGTGCAATCTTAATTCAGTTTCAAAGTATGAATTTAAAAAAAAAATAAATCAAGCCATTATATCTATTAGAAAAAAAATATAAATAAATAAAATATAGAAAAGTGAAATTAATTAAGATGTTTTGAAAGTGTTCTGAGCCTAATGCTAAGCAGACATGTACTAAAGTGTAGGAAATAATTGCAAGAAATACTCACATTTGTACTTCCAAAACTATTTTAAGTAAGTTAATCCTATAGTACTAGAAGCATAATTAGAATGCTACTTCAGATAATTAGAGAAATAAACTTTAAAGATCAATAATAATAAAATCAAATATCTTTATAAACTATGGAATATTCATGTCACATAGACTTTTTCATACACACATTGTATTTAAGCATATACTATCTTTTCAAAAAAGTCTTTAGGCTTTCATATGATTTCTTTATCACTTCAATTAGAGAGAGAATGTCTCTAATACTGTTTATGAACCAACAAGTTTGGAATAGTGCCTGCCTGTGGTGTGGCAAATAACAGTGTGAGCAAATACACCAGGATCAGTGTGAACAGAACTCCAGTGGAAAACTGTTATTATTGGCCAACAAGAGTAAGGTCAGAACTTCAAGTTTTCACTAGTGTAATTTCAGAAATACAGTCTTTCTGTATACAGTCAGCAATATTTCACAATTTCTGTGGTAATCCTCTCACCTAATTTTGGTATTCTAAGTTTCTTATCTGGCCTAAATTGTCAGTCTAGATGTTTTTAATGTTAGTAGAGGGGAAAAATGTACCTCCAGAAGACAATTCATCCTGTACTGTGATAAGAGACAGGGCTTTCTCTTTTGATCTATTAACTTTGTGTTCAGTAACTGTACGGGAAATTCAGACCTGAATTCAGTGGTTTGTTCATAGTTACCTAAGATTACTTGAGGTACTCCAAGGTATTCAGTACATCACCAGGGAGTTGGCACAGAATACTTTTGTAAGGCACCTTACAATTTGTAAGCCTCCAAGAATATCACTGAGGGCTATTCAGTAGTGTATTTGGGTACTAACTCAGATGGGATGTCTAATATTTGGATAGCTTAAACTGCATGCAATGAAGTCCACCCAAGAAGAAATCTGGACCAGGCTATATGCCTTAAAGAAAATGTAGACTGTAAACTATATTAATTTGAATTTGAACAAAGTAAATTGTCATATCTGTTTTCAAAATAATTTTCTATTTTACCTGTCCTCAGAAATTCAGGACCTCAATTTACCATCTATCAAATGCAGTTGCATGACATCTGCTGTGCATACTATGGTCTAGGCTCTAAGTGGGTATTTTAATCCTTAAATGTCCTTATGAAATGTGTGATAAATGCTTAAAACAACAGTTTTAGGTACTTCTCACATTTACCACCTGTTTTGCATATAAATATGATACCACAGCTACCAAATGTATCACTGTGGAGTGTGATTTTCAAGATGTAATTTGTCCTGNGAAATAGAATACCGTGAAAAGTGATTTTAGTGCTAGGTCTGGTTTGTTTCTCCAAAAGAAATTCCAGTGTCACAAGATATTTTTGGAGCATTTTCTTGTGTATCTAAAGGAAAAAAAAAAAAGACCAAAACCAAAACCAAACCAAACCAAAACAAAAAAAAAAAAAACAACAAACAAAACAAATGAAAACCAAAAAAAAACTANTTCACTAGTGTAATTTCAGAAATACAGTCTTTCTGTATACAGTCAGCAATATTTCACAATTTCTGTGGTAATCCTCTCACCTAATTTTGGTATTCTAAGTTTCTTATCTGGCCTAAATTGTCAGTCTAGATGTTTTTAATGTTAGTAGAGGGGAAAAATGTACCTCCAGAAGACAATTCATCCTGTACTGTGATAAGAGACAGGGCTTTCTCTTTTGATCTATTAACTTTGTGTTCAGTAACTGTACGGGAAATTCAGACCTGAATTCAGTGGTTTGTTCATAGTTACCTAAGATTACTTGAGGTACTCCAAGGTATTCAGTACATCACCAGGGAGTTGGCACAGAATACTTTTGTAAGGCACCTTACAATTTGTAAGCCTCCAAGAATATCACTGAGGGCTATTCAGTAGTGTATTTGGGTACTAACTCAGATGGGATGTCTAATATTTGGATAGCTTAAACTGCATGCAATGAAGTCCACCCAAGAAGAAATCTGGACCAGGCTATATGCCTTAAAGAAAATGTAGACTGTAAACTATATTAATTTGAATTTGAACAAAGTAAATTGTCATATCTGTTTTCAAAATAATTTTCTATTTTACCTGTCCTCAGAAATTCAGGACCTCAATTTACCATCTATCAAATGCAGTTGCATGACATCTGCTGTGCATACTATGGTCTAGGCTCTAAGTGGGTATTTTAATCCTTAAATGTCCTTATGAAATGTGTGATAAATGCTTAAAACAACAGTTTTAGGTACTTCTCACATTTACCACCTGTTTTGCATATAAATATGATACCACAGCTACCAAATGTATCACTGTGGAGTGTGATTTTCAAGATGTAATTTGTCCTGGATATTCTTTTGCATAGAGATCCTCTCGTTCCTAATCTATCAGTCTGGTAACTATTCAATCCCCTTTATTTCATTGTTATGTCTTGTTTCACAACTGCATGGGTGAAGGATGACCTTAATCTGGAAAAGCTTATTTCTTGAGAATCTCTTCGTACTCTGGGGTGTACTCTTTTGAAGGGGAGTGAACCACTGACCAGAGAAGGCAAGCTTAAATTAGTGCATATCCTCAGGGCAAACCTCCTGTTCTCTGCGCTTGCCTGAAGCCAACATAGTTTTTCAGTTTTACTTAGTGGTGCAAACTAACCCAATTTCCATCCTCATGTATCTAAATAGCATCTAGCTGAAGACACTTCCCCAAACTTAGCATTTAAAACTTTGATTAATATATACACACTGGTCTACCACTATGGCAGTAGACTGATTTTGGCTTGAGCTTAAGATATTTACTTGATACTAACAAATATTTACAATGATGACTTTTATGTTTTAATAGTGAACTATTAGTAATTATATTTATATATATATATATATATATATATATATATAAATATACACACATACACATGGAAATAGAATACCGTGAAAAGTGATTTTAGTGCTAGGTCTGGTTTGTTTCTCCAAAAGAAATTCCAGTGTCACAAGATATTTTTGGAGCATTTTCTTGTGTATCTAAAGGAAAAAAAAAAAAGACCAAAACCAAAACCAAACCAAACCAAAACAAAAAAAAAAAAAACAACAAACAAACCAAATGAAAACCAAAAAAGAACTGAAGTGCTATGTAAAGATTTTGGGAGTTTTTCCAAGTCTGCTAAATCAACCAGTGCCCTTTAATTTTTACATTACCCTATATCAAAGGCTAGGTATCCAGGACATCTACACATCTTTGGAAACACCTCAATGAATGCACAAGATAGTCAAAACATTTAGAACATCAGCTGAAGGTCAAGTAGAATACCTTAAAGCATCTAAGACAGCCATAGTACATATAAGTGACTAAATGGAGCTTGATAACATAAATGTATTATTGAAGGCTGTTCAGCACAAAACATAGGTGTCTTGCACCAGAGAGGAGTGAATAGCTCACAACTACCTGTGTTGACTAGGCTTCACTAGAATCTTAGATACCTGAATAGAATCTGTAAGTAAAATAGGCATCTGCACTTCAGCACCTTCATTTTGATATTAAAAATCTTGAGTTAAATACCATCCTTTCTGTCTCAACAGGAAAACTCTTAGCAGAAAATGTCAGAAGTTCCTCCACAGAATGATTTAATTTCTGAAATTCTCTTTTATTTGAGTCTTATGAGGGCATCAAGTAGCATGAAATTTAAGAAGTTAAATATTTAACTATTCAGACTTCCTCCTCACTTAAAAATCCATTGTTCCCTAGGATTTAGACAACTAACTAGCAATCTCTATAGATGAAATTTCAAGGACTTCTCACATTTTCTTTTTTTTTTTATGACATGAAATATAAAGAAAACGTAAAATCCTAAAGAAAAATTGAAATATGCACTTGGGAATGAAATAGGGGTAAAGCCAGTGCTCTTTATTAATTAATCTGAAGAGTGATAATCTAATATATTTACTGTGGGTTTTTTTAAAACTCTTTCATTTGCTAGAAGAGCATGGATAAAAATGGAGAGCACAGATGGAAGTTGTGAGCAAACCCAAGACTATTAATTTTCTCTTTATCTGACTAATTTATCCAGTATCAATTGAGGAACTACTCTGTAAAGATATTAGTCATGCAGTGCTTGAACTATTGACCAAACAAGCTCATCACAAGAAAAATATCAGAATTATACATGTAGACATAAAGCTGACATGATGTCTACTGCAGTCATAAAACTCCAGAACACAAGATTTTTATTTTTTTTACTTCCTTCAACAGAAGTAAACAGCAAGCAGCAATCAAAAAATCTCTTGTGAGGATGAAGAATCCCAAATGTGCATTGCACAGAGAAGCAGTATCCCACTCTTTCCTTGAAATTCAGCACTGTCAGCCAAAGCTGCATGCCTAGGAGGCAATTCTATTCTGAGTAGTCCAGATTCATTTATGAGAAAGCGAATGTCTATGACCAGCACATGCTAACCTGTTGTTCACAGGATAAGGGCTATTTTTTGTTTTCATACTTCACTTCATAACCTCAAAAGAACAAATATACGTCTTGTACAGAGCAAATACCACTCAAATAGCACACAAAATCATCATAGAATCATAGAACACTTTGGGTTGGAATGAGACCTTAAAGAGCATACAGTTCCAATCACCCTACCATGGGCAGGAACAGCTTTCAGTAGACCAGGTTGCTCAAAACACCATCCAACCTGGTCTTGAACACTTCCAGGGATGGGGCATCCACAACTTCTCTGAGAAACCTGTACCGGTGTCTCACTACCCTCACAGTAAAGAATTTTTTTCCTGATATCTGATTTAAATCTACCGTCTTTCAGTTTGAAGCCTTTGTCCTATAACTACATGCCCTTTTAAAAAGTCTTTCTCCATCTCCTTTGTATCCCACTTCAGGTACTGGAAGGCTGCTATAAGGTCTACCCACATCATCCTCTTCAGGGCTGCTGTCAATTCACCCTCTAGCCAGCCTGTACTTGTGCTTGGGATTGCCTTGACTCATGCACTTGGCCTTGTTGAACTTGGTGGGGTTCACACAATTTACAGCACTGAGCTGGCTCTCTGATCACATGTCAGATGGTAAGTAACTCAAGTTTGGAGCAATGTTGTTTGTAGGCTTTTTTGTTTTTTTGTTTTTCCCCCAGTGCCAGTCACAGTGTACTCTTCAGTTACCAGTATATTACAGGATTTTCCCTCACACTACTAAACCTTTTATCACAGGCAAATGACAAAGAAGTAATTTGATTGACTGAAAAGAGCAGCCCATCTTTGATCGAGGGTTTGATAGAGGGTTCAGGCCCTTCATATGCTCAATTGCACTCATAAATCATGCACTAATACTGAGACACTTGAATGGTTACAGTAACTATCATAACCTCCTTACTTGTCCTGCACATAATTTCCAGAAACTTGCACATATTTTTGTTATCCATGCAGTGCACAGCCTCAGCAACAAAGAACACATATTCTTATCAAGTCTTACTATTCCAATTCTAGTCTGTTTTTCCCAACATACCCTAACTCAATTCACACTTCAAATTGCTTATGCACTAAATGCTCTCAAAATTTTTATTAGAATACTTCAACTTTTTTCCTGGTAGGAAAAAGACAGCTACTTCAGAGTTATTTTGATGATTATAGGTATGTGAATCCTCTTTGTTTTATTGTAATTAAAGGTCAAAGCCATATACCTCTTTATTTCAAAATTTATGAAGTTCATGCCATCATTCCAGTTCTTTTCCTTGCAAATTCAGATATTACCTCTCTCTGTGTCAGAGACAAACAGTCTTTTCTGAGACCTGGTCTTTGCAGCACTATAAAAACTAGTAAAAGAGGTAGCAAACCATTGATTCAGCTGCTTTCTTCCCTGCAATCCACTAAAATCCTCTTAAGGGTTTTATGCTGCTGAAAATCACTATAATACCCAGCTACTTTTCATTATATTTTCCAGGAAAAGGGAATTTTTAATGACTAGATTTTTCAGGTGTGAAGAACATTTTGGATAAAATATGAGACAGAAAAAATAAAGACAGGTAGTAAATAATAACTTAGTTTAAATTATAATGAGGAGAAATCATTGCAATGAAGGTTCTTAAAGTTATTTCTAAACATACATTTGCCTATTCTTCCCATTGAATTCTTTCAGCTCTTACATACAAATCACAATAACATATTAGTAAACAAATGTCATGTCAACAAAATAAATGCATTTCAACTTGACTTTTAAACTAGTGAAGAGATAATCATATGTTTAAGCTATTCATTTCCTTTCTCTTCTTTCTAGATTTGAAAGGAAGATCTAGAGCTTTATTTGAATGTTTGGATAAAGAAAACAATCATTAAGGTATTTTATTAGATTTAGTTACAGCAAATGTAAATTACTTGTGTGTTGTGTCATATATTATGAACAAGCATAAAGAAAGATGATATGAGTATATGAGTATTGTCTTTTTTGTTTGTTTGTTTTTTTCCAGAGCAGTTCAAAAGCAAGGAGAAATGACACAGCAGGAGTCTGGCAAAGGTAAGACTGTTCATGTGATTTTACTTATCAAAATGTCAAGTCTAACCTGAAAACTTCCTGTCAGCAATCCTAAAATGTCATAAAAAGAGAAGTTTGCAAGGCAATGTGGAACCTTTTCCTTTAGACAGAGGTGTGATTTGAGTTCAGGCCTGTGAGCGAAGAAACAGTGTTTTAACACAGACTTTGAGACCTGATACCCTTTGTATCATTAGATAGAACCCTAGCCACTAGAAAGAGCCCTTGGTCCTCTCTAGTATTTCCTCGAGCAATATGAAAAGAATAATGTCTACCTGAAAGTGCTGTTACCCAGATCACTTCTCTTGTGGGACAAAATAATTGTAGGGCTAAGCAAGCAGAATTCCATTAATGTGAGAACAACTGCACTTGCTTACCACAGCAATAAATTGAACATTGTATGAACAAGTGCCTCAGATAAGTAAGTAAATAAATCAATGTTAAGTTTTATTGTTTCATCCTTCTGTGATCCACTCAGACAAATGCCATCCAAAACACTGACTCTAGTTACAATGAATATACAAGATACAGATCAGAGACATGGAAACTTTTATTTTAAAAAACTTTGTTGTCATTATTTCCCCTGTTTCTAAATTGCTTACAAAAATAAATCAGGATTCCTTGGAATTTATTGCCCTGAATTCTTTCTATACATAATGCTTACTCTCTTGGTCTAGTGTGATGACTTCATTCCTTGTATCATCTAGTCTGATAATGATCCAAAGACTTTTTTCTTGGTCTCATTACTCTTTCATGATATTGTTTCTAGATAAATGATAATGGATAAATGAAACATTAGGAAAAATAAAAATATAAAAATGTGTTTATGTATTGATAAATTAACTAGACAAGAGGTATTATTGACTATCAAGCTCATCTGCTTGCCTTAAATATTTGGAAATTGGTTTAAGCCAAGCTAGGCATCCTTGTTGTCTTGTTTACACAGTGAAGAGAAATAGCAATCTTAATGGGCAGTTCCCCTAACATGCCTTAAGGTCATGCAGTCATAGAATCCTAGAATCCTTTAGGTTGAAAAAGATTTTTACTAACCCAGCACTGCCAAATCCACCACTAATCCATGTCTCTAAGCACCACATCTAGACATCTTTTAAATACCTCCAGTGACTGTGACTCAACCACTTCACTGGACAGTCTGTTTCAGTGCTTGACAACCCTTTTGATGATGAAATGTTTCCTAATATCCAAATTAAACCTCCCCTGGTGTTACTTGAGGCCATTTCCTCTTGTCCTATTGCTTGTTACTTGGAAGAAGAGGTCGATCCCACGCTCACTACAACATCTTTTCAGGCAGTTGTAGAGAGTGATACTGTCTCCCTGAGCCTTTTTTTCTCCAGGCTGAACAACCACAGCTCCCTCAGCTGCTCCTCACAAGACTTGTTCATCTTGGATGAATTGTATTCTAGGAGTTTTCTGCATTGACTAAATGAATCTGCAACACATACACTCACCTGTTTAATCCCATCTAGATGTCATGCCTCCTGTGGTCTAGTTGTTAGTCCAGAAGAGCATATGTTTTATATGTCACATACTGTGTCTGCCAAGGCTGTAAGAAAATAGCACTATGACACCTAGTTTTTGGCTTGGTATGATAAATTCTGTTTCAAACATCAGGCTTAAAGAAACTCAAGATGAAGTTGATAATTTGGGAAGATGCATCACATTTTATTGGAATATACACTAGAGACATAAAAAAACCCAAACCCAAACTAAGCTCAAAATTTACTCAAATATTATTTAACTAGAAGAAAAAAAATCTAAAAGACAATATTAATACAGAACTCATCCAGTTTTAGGTGAAATATGAGCTTTTATGAGATTTATTGATAAGAAACTGTATTCTTATATCCACTGTGCAATGTGAAGTTGATTAATGGACTACAGCAGTCTGGTATAGCTTTGCCTTTTTACTTCATTTCTAAAAATCATAAGTTTCCAGTCCCTGAAGATTAAAAGCTCAATTACAAATGTTTGTCCCACATTGAAGAATATGTACTTCTTTATGATCTGTATGCAATTCTTGGCTGAGAGTAGCACATAATAATAATTTAGGTTTGTATAGAACAAACACCATAGCTGTTTTAAAATTTGTTATTTACTTCATGGAACTTTGGAAATAATTTGAGAAGTACATTTCACTGTTTAGAAAAGCAAGAACCTGTAATGACCACCAAGTATTAAATTTGAAAAAGAATGTAAATCTTAAGGAATGGTATTTTGGAAAATGCTGTATTTTTTGAATTCCACATTTCTCTGTGCAAGTAGAATATTCTCATATGTCTTTTATTCCTCTATGTGTTTAATATATTCCTGGCAATGGATTGTTGCAATAAATTCTGTCTCCCTCAGGTGTTGCTGTTCCATGAAGGAGTGAAAAAAAGACATTAGTTTATTTCATTCTGCTAGACACGAGAATAAAACTGACCACTGGAAGTGTATGTAGAAGGTAGCCATCAGCTTACTTTTTCATTTTATGAACAGTATCTCACTGAGCACTAAAGGTTTTAATGCTGCATGAAATATACAGGAGGAATTAGCACCTAAAGTAGCCTGATTTCTATATTTATTTTTGATTTTGCTAATTGCCTATTAACAATTGTAATTATGTAGGAGTATTTGAGGGGAAATCAACCCATGTGTTAAGTGTTGTCCCCTATACTGATAAGCAGTGGAAGGCTGTAGGTTATTATTTCCTTGACAACACTGGACTGAAGTAATGATGGTGACTAGCTGACAATGCAGCAGGGGCATTTATAATCAGATGCATAAAGCCTTGAGGGATGGCTTGGGCACTCAAGCCCCTCCAATATTTACATTTAGTATTAAACACTTCAAGTGAAGATAATGATTTTGGCTCATTGCCCTTTCCCAATATTTTCAAACAGTCATGCACCCGTGGTCATAATAAAGGCAAAATTAACTCCACTGCAAATAGAGAGGGAACAGTTGCTAGTTGAAAAAAAAAGAAATGTCACACTTAAACCAGCTATTTTGACACTATTTTTTAAGAAACACTTTTCATATTTTCAGGTCCATCTTCTGCTCAAGAGATAGACAGGTAAATTAATGTGGTCTTTCTGATCTTGCAATAACTGTTAAAAATTGACAGAAGGCCCTCACTAAAAAAGAATGTTAGATTCAGTGGTAGGGCTAATAGCAATAATAACTCCATATTTTGGTGTTTTCTAATTAGCTACTAATGAATAAAAGTGCTATGACTTAAAGTAAAGCAGATTTCATTACCAAGGTTGTGATTAGGTATTTTAAAAAGAATAATAAAACAACTGGTCATTGTTTTTTTCCCCCAGTCTCACCTTCTGAGAATCATAGTATAATCAATACTATGAAAGCTATTAAACAAATTGCTTATCTTAATTTATACAAAGATACACTCACTAAAAAGATGTATTCACTAAATAAAGAATTAAGAAATATTCCTCTAAAAGCAGAAATGTGTTTGACAACTTCTCTGAATGTTGTACAGACTGAGCTTGAGATGAAGCTCCCAAGGGACGTAGCATTGTCAAAGTAATGATGCCCTTTGTAACAGAATTTTAATTAATTAGAATATATGAGGAGTTGTTCAGTTTGTAAGTGAGAAGCTGAGTTCCACTAACACTTTTTCCCCTCATAGAGACTTCTTTTGTGGAGCTGTAGTCTGCTTTTTTTGTAGAGATTGGAAAACAAGGTAGAGTCCCTGTAAATGATGAATCTTTAACCCTTGAAGTAGGAGAAACAAATGCATATTTGTATTTATTCCTTTCTATAAATGGATATCGTTACGTCTTGTAAAACAGCTTGCAAAACCAAATTTTCTAGTTTTGATTTCCTGAATTATCTCTCTGACAAAATGCACTTTCCAGTGGTTAAAAAATAAATAAATGAGTAAATAAATTTATTTAAATAAAATAACTTAGTTAAAGGCACAGCAAAAAAACTACCTTGACAACTATCTGACCTTTACAATTGATTAGTACCAAATAGGAAAAGTCATAATAATGTTGTCCAAAAGTTATTATTCTCTTGTCGTGGAAAGCAAAGAAGCTGAGGGATTTCTGAACCAAAACTGAGGCAAAGATAAGATTTTCTATAGTTTACAAATTGTTACACTTATAAAACTCTGACTGGTATCAAAAGTTTAATATGGTTGATTTTTTTTTTAATTTTAAAGTATTTGGATGGTGTGTGAAACCTTAAAATGGAGGCTCTCAGCTTCTAATTATTAAGTGTTAGAGCTCAGTGATAAAGACTGCACGGTAGGGGAATTTGCATTTTCTTTTGAACCAGTAAGAGCGAGTCAGTGTTAGTGATGAAATATTGCAGCAGATAGGTTTCAGATGTCATCCTATGTAGCAGCTCATATGGTCCTTAAAGCTCACATATACAACCGATAACTGTTTCTTTCTCTGCTTTAACAAGAGCTGGAAATACTACTGGATCCTGTAAAGAATTCTAAAAAACAAAACTCTTCTAGTGTTGTAAAGGCTTGAATTCTAGCAATACTAACAATGGAACTAACAAATAACCCCTCTGAAATTACACTGAAGTCTCACCACTAAATCCTAAGTCTACTAATACAAGTTTTGTAGGTTAAGCATTAAGATTAACTCCTATATTCCCCAGACATCGCTATGCTGTAGTACAAGAGGCATGAGGAGGTGCAACTGTTCATTTTTAAATGAATACTAAGGAATCCCAACACAGAGAGAATTTCATCATCTAAGAGAGAGAAGAGTGTCTTTTTCAAGACTATATCATTGTTCTGTGATGGTTTTACTAGCTCTAGGTATAAATAAGGAAAAAACCCCAAAGTTAACTACAGGAAAGAAATTTATTGAAAGATCAATTAAATAAAATTTTAATTGAAAATATCAAATTCCAAATCAATTGCCAGCTGGTTTAAAGCCAAAGTGTGATTTCCTACATTGTGCCAATAGAAACACACTTTAGTTTGGACCAAAGTCAAAACAATAGGTTTCACTAGGGTTTTTAGAACAGTATTGCTTAACTGCACAGGAGTAAATATTATCCCTTCTGATTGGAAAGGAAACAACAGCATGTTCAAAACAGAAACAAAGCTATCTTCACTGCAGACCTCTGGACAGTGTTTGGTTTTGTGTATGTTAAATATTTATCTTAAGATGAGAAAATTCTAACTTGAGGTATTTCAGTTTTCATCTCCATTAACTAAAGAGAAGAAAGATCATTAGTCATACTTAGGTTAAGAGAAAAAAGTCTGACCAAAATCAATGTCCAAAGTAACATACATCTGAAGATGGAAGGCAGGGAAAAACATTCCTTGTTTATCCTACCTTGCAATAGATGTGCCATCGCTCAGTCTCCTCCTGGGATTTCTACCACATATGTTCCAAGTCAAACAAATATGCAATCTCTTGAGAATATACTTTATTAACTTTTTTACATGTTATTAAATGAAGAGAAGCCAGGCTGGAAGACAAGCAGGGTAACACAGAACAACCAGGAAGATACTGTTGTGTTATTGATTATTTAAGCAGCAATATCAATAATGGTTCTCTTTTAACTTGGGTAAATACATCTGAAAAAAACCTCAAAAATTTCAAATTCATGTATGAAATCAAAAATGCTCTTTTTTTGTTTGGTTGGTTGATTGGTTGGTTGGGGTTTTTTTTAATGTCATTTCTGGAGGTCTTTGAAGTTCTTTGGTAGAAGTTCATGACTCCTTAAATCATTCTACTGTCTGCATTTCTTGTTTCGCATTAGTCCTTAATTAAATTGCTTTAATTTATTCTTACAAGGACAAACATCATAATCACCAAAAAGAAGTACTTACAGGATGTCTGAGGTGCTGTTCTGCAAAGCTGTTCACTTCAGGTATGTAGAAAGCCTTCCTCATCACTGATATGATAAAGATGAAAAGAAAATAACTAACAAACATCTAATAATGTGCAATGGAAAATGATTTCAGTAGCACTGTTTTATGAAATGTTTTATCACTTTCATCTGTCTGCTCTTTGTTGTAACTTTTTTTTTTTAATATACAACTCAAAAATAAAATCTTTGTTTCTTAAAACTTGTTTACAAAGTTTACTAGCAGCAGTATGTCAGAGAACCTGCCTTCTTTATGTGTGAACTTCTCAGAACTACAAATCACAGAGATATCAGCAGTCATAACCAATAATAAAAAAGATGGTACTTGTTCATTACACCTACCTGTAAAGTTAACTAGAGCAATACTGGTTGGCTGCCTTTTTGTCCTCTTTCTTTTCCTTTTTTTATTTTTTTGTAACCTAGGCTAAAAGGTTTTTTCTTAGCTGAGTAAAAAAAAAAGAGAAAATGAATCTCATAGTTCAGCTGTGAGATCTGAGGACTAAACGTCTGCCTAAGTACTTGAGAGAACACACAGAGTTCTGTTTCAGTTGTTTCAATCACCTACTGTGTCAGTGGCTTAAAGTTAAGGAAGAAAGAAAATGTACCGAAACAGGATGATGTTAGCCTACAAAGGGAAGGGTTTTGTTCTCACCGAAATACTGAAAGGAGCAACCTGTAAAAAGTCACAAATATAGACTGGCACAGCTGTAGTCACTCCTGATCTCCAGTGAAGCAACACTCATGTTATTATAGCAGGACCACTACATAAAACCCTGAGTTTACTTCTCTGCAATATTTCTGAAAAGCAGAGAATCCTTTTCTTAACATTTCCTAGTATTCTAAAGACGACCACCTTTGATGATATGGTACCTTTTATTTCTGAATATCAGCAAGCAGATCGGTTCTCTCAGTTCAGCTGGTGTTCTTTCAGTAAGCAGGTGTAGGAGGATAGCAAGAATGTTATTTTAGATAATAAAACAGTTTCTGGCTATAATATGAGAGGATCCAAGCAATAATTCCAGCCACTTCATGGTATGGGGTAAGTTTAGCATTTTGTCAGCTTGTTCCATTATTTTCATTAGAACTATTAGCCATTTTGTAAGCGTACATTCATTATTATATAAGACATTAAGCAACCCAAACAATCCAGTTATTCTCAGACATACTGCATAAATTCTACATAATCTATTTACTGATATGGCTCCTACTTTCCATGTTGTTTCTAATACTTTATACTTCTCCTCAAGTAAGTCGCCATCCTATTGACTCTTTACTGTCATGTTTTACTTATGTATTTGTCACTGTACCTGTAGCTGAAGTAGCAAAAGTGGCAGTTTAATTTCAAAACTCACACTTGAAATTATAGCCATGCAAATATAAAATTATCCCAGTTATCGGTTGTGGATTTATGACTTATAAAATCTCTTTACTAACTTTTCAATATAGCTTTGTGCATAAGATCTACTTACTACTGTAACTCCATTAGGTTAGAAATATGACTCCATAGTAATAACACAATTAGTTTACAAGTAGAATTTCTATCTTTTACACCTGAAATGAATGGCAGACACTACTGTATTTTCCTGAAACTGCAGAGTTGACCAGTGAGTTGTTAAGGTGACAGCATCTCTGAACAGCCTGTTGAGCAGCAAATAAATTACTAAGGAAGTGGCAGTGCTTAAGAGAAATGTGTGTTTGTCCACCACTGCTCACGGTGAACACACAGATCGTTTTCCCATATAATCTATGAATGGTCAAATCAAAGCTTCATATTCGACACCTTAGTAGTGTAAAAGTTTTGTTGAATGGCAAAACACTATTTGTCCTCTTTTACTAACTACTCATATTGAGTTGATTTTCTACTACACAACTCTTTATCAGTTGCAAATCTGCCTTTCATTATATTGAAGGAGGACAGGTACACTAGAATATTCAATATTCTGTGAATTTCATTATTAGATTTCCCGAAACTATTTAAAGGATAAAATTATGTCTACAAACTATATAGCCTAAAACACTCATATGCCTTGTCTTGTCTGTTCAAAAATTCAGAAGTGTCTGTAGGAGGGACAGATGGTGGGAAATGGGAAAGAATGCACATATGTACATGCAATGCTTGTAAAGAAAGCAAAAAAGGCACCATCCAGAGCTTTGAAATACCACTTGATTTGATTTCATCTCTGAAATCTGAACTTTTTCATTAGTGTCATGACTGAGTTTAACCTGAAATATAATCAAGTTAAATTCCTTATTCCCAATAAGCAGCAAGCTTGCATTATGGATGCACAATATCAGTGCATTTAGCAATTTTTAGCAGGAACCAGCAACACTCTAGGAATGGGAAAAGGTAGTATTTTTACCAATTTCAAAGAAAAGTTCAATAAATTAGTTGTTAAGTATAGAAAAACTGTTGGAAAAACAAAGTACCAGGAAATAATAATTGTGAAATAATTTGAGTTTTCACCGTAATAATATCACAGTACTTCATATGAGAAGCATATTTTTTTGTTTGTTTGTCTGGGATTTTTTGTTTTGTTTTGTTTTTTTTTTTGCTTTTAAAGGGGCTTTTATTTGCTTGTCTGCTTGTTTTCTGGCCTAAAACTTAGCATATGAAAACTGGCAAGAATGAGGAATTGCAACTTGCCCAAATTTCCCAAAATGCTGATCAATGTCATCACAGAACAGTAGGGGAAATGCCCAATGAAGTCAGCTACCAAAGAAACAGAAACAGTTGCAAGAACACAGATTACAGATATACAGAGTGCCAAAATGTGAGACTCTGTGTGCTATATCAATAGTGACAGTTGGAAAACAGGAATTGTGTTCTGCAGGCAAGGAAGATAACTGTGACAGGAACAATAGAGTTTCACACTCTTCCTTGAAATCAGAAGCATGCTGTTTTCAGTGGAACTTGCTGAGATGGCTTTCTCAGGTAGAGGAACTAAAGTTTGGGGGCCAAAGTGAACACAAGCAGCACATTTGACATGGCTAGTATGTTCTTGGCTAAAAGAAGTTCATGGCCTGCAAAGGAAAAGGTGCAAGGCTGTTCCAATCAAACAGCATAAGAGCATGAACCATATTTTCATGCGCTATATTTGTATGCCTCATTACTGCTTTGCTACAATGGGAGGCTTTTGTCACCCAGAAAAGTAATTTCTAGCCAAATTATTTTAATATAAATTTCACTTAAATTTCCTTTGAAAAAAATATTTTGAAGAATTGGAATTTTCTGACAAAAGATGCATTTTGCAAAAAAATCCACAGCCAGCTCTACATTTCTAGTACCTTCACTACTTTCTGTAAATACCAATTCTTTTTCATCTTCAGCTAGAGAATTTTTTTCCCCCAAAATAATTGTTTTATATCCACAGTTCCACTCTGCAAACACACTTGATAATAAAATAAAAAGAATAAAAAGAACTCTTAGCTCAATGTTCTACATTATTCTCGCAGCGTCCTTTGTAGAGGAAAGGGCAAATGTGAGGTGCATACTCTCACACAGATGTGTATATAAGAACATAGGAAAAAAATATTACTATTATCCAAATACCTTTGAATCAGGCACATGTAATTAATTTTCTTTTTCCTTGTGGCTGATTCAATTTTATGCCTTTTTTTCTTCAACATGAATTCTAAAACTGTGAATTCTCCTTTAAAATGACAGTAACTACAAATAAAATCTGAACTATTAGTGCCTTAGGTCCATGATTGGACCTTTACTTAATTTTCTGGTCACTGATGGAGCTGTGGCTTTATGTCCAGGGAGAAAATCTGGGGGAAGGGTACTGTGCATATTCTTCTGCAGAATTTGTGAGGTTTTGCCTCTGGCATTCAGGTTAGAGTGTCCCTTCTGATTAAGGTCTGCTGCAAAACTCCTGAGGACGTGAGTGTACATTTCAAAAAGCACAGAAAATGAATGTTGCTTCAAATTACTTCTCCACTTTCTGAGTTAAATGTATGCTACAATAATAAAGGAAGCTGAGCTAAACATGTTTTCTTTTTGTTTTAACACTAATTTGATATGTCTAAGTAACACTGGGAATATCAAATATCATTAAAAAAACCTAAACCAACAACCCTTAGCTTCCATAATTATAACTTTTTTTAAACTTCTAACAATGAAGTTTCTTCATTTTTGTTAACCATTTTGAGCAAGTTTTCATTGACAGGATGTTGAAGGCTTTAATGATCTGGGTTGATCTTTCTCAGCAATTCCCCTTAGCCAAGTCTGTTTATAATCTACTTTGCTGTTATTTCTTCTATTATATGGCCCAATATGTGGAAATGCTGGAATATACGAATTGAAGGAGAACTACTTGTCAGCTCTGAAAAATTTACAAACTTAGTGTGCATCTCATGTAATTTTTAAGGCGAAAGAAGATGTTAATAATCCCTTTCAGAATGTTTACTGATTGTTAACAATGCTTGTATTTATAAATGAGACAAAGTCTTTTGCAAGATATATGGCCCAGTCTCTCAGACTTTTCCCGTGTTTCAGAGGTGGAAATTCTAGGATCAGCTCAAACTTAAAATAAATCTGATCTAAACCAGGACAAAATATGGAGGCATTTCTTCCAATTGATGTTGTCAGTAGGAGCTGAAGGCTCTAGACCATACTACTTTTAAGTAATTTATTAGCCATCTGTGAAGAGCTGGTTGTCATTGTTTCTATGGTGTTTGTAGACATAGTAAAAACACACTCTTGACTTCAAAAAGCTTTTTCAGGTGATAGTGTAGGTTTCTTCATGCAAATAAATGAAGTATGATCCAGTTCTGAAGAAATATATATTTTCTTTGTGTAGTCCATGTCAAAATTCCTTTTACCATCACCCAAAGAATCTTTTCAGTACAGTTTTAAAGACAAATTAATAGCAATTTTCATCATTAGTCACTTTAAAAATAAAAACATTATTAGCAGTAAATAGAGATATAGTAGATACAAAACTGAAGAGCAAACTGAAATATCTCCTAATCTGTAGTCAATTTTGCTGATTTTTTTAACCCCTTTACAGCCCAGTTTGAAGTGTCCATGGGTGATTAAACTGGTGGGATAGGTTAAACACCAGTCGAACATGATATAAACTAATAGAGAAATTCTCAATAAACCATGCACTGAAAAAGGAAAAAAATCTTTTTAATGTCAAGTATGATGGAGAAATATCACATTGTTATTACTGAGGGAACTACAGAGGAACATGCTAAGAGGATTTGGCTTATGTTGGCTTTAAAAGAGAGCATAAAACCCATTTTAACTTTCTTTGCATAATGCATACATTATAAATTGGGGAGAAGGTCTCTGTTTTATTTTAATAATTCTTCACTTTTAAAATATTACATTTTTACTGTCTCTGCTAGAATTTAAAATGAAATTAAGATTCATCAGAATAATACTTCTAGTAGCTGCTAAGATATAATACCAAGGAAGTTTTTGAAAAAATTTGGAAAAACTGTGTTTAACAGCCTTAATGAACTTATATTCCTTCAATTTACTTCACTAAAGTAAGCGAAGTAAACGTTTTTAATTTTGACCTCCAACAACCGGGAAAATAAAACCAAGTATTTTCCCATAAGTTGTTTGACATCAGCTAGGTGCCTGTGAGAAATGAACAGAAGACTTGTTTCATTCACTTTTCACGTATGAAAGTTTCCCAACTGGAGCTGTTCTCTGTAAATCAAAAATATGAAGAAAATTTAAGCCTGGTACTCAGGGGTACCTGGGAGTTAGGCTTTCAGCTGCTGAATGGTTCAGCAGACCAATGTACTGCACCAGAAGGCATGTGAGAAAGTATAGATTTTAGCAAATGACACAAACTCTTGTAACTTAATTTTTGTGACTTGCAGTCCAGTTTTATTTTTTTAAATTATTATTTGTATGAGTGTTTTTATTGTTAAGGATGGTCCCTACTTCAAATTAAATAATATTCAAATTCATTTTAGCAAGGTGATAGCATTTCTTTTTTCTTATATATTGTTCTTATGCATTAGAATTTTAACTTTTTTTTTTTCTCTTTTTTTTTAAGTAGAAGTTCTCAGAGAAGCTGGTGTTTCTCACAGGATTGTGTTTCAATCCAAAATCTAAATAAGAAATCTGTAGAGAGATGACTGTCTTCATGAGAATTCTACCTCAATATTTTCACAAAGTAGCATTGGATGACTTGTTATAAAGCAGTGAAGTTCTGAGATTATTATATTTGTTGGTTTTGTGACCTAGGATTTTGTGACCTAAGACATGCATTTTGTATTTTTAGAAAAGTGATATGAGAGTAGACAGCCATGTTTTCGTTGGCAACTAACTTAATATGTAACTGTTTTCAAAGAACATTTAGGATATTGCACAAAAACATCCCCAGTATCCAGACTGATGCAGAGTTTGTATTTCAATTGTACTTTTTCATAGTATTTAAGCTGACTGAAATGTATTTTAAATGTATTTCTTTACAGCTGTTTACTAATTCCTTTTTACATCCTCCTACTCCCTCTTCAAAAGATAGGAGTAATAAGCACAGAAAGAAAACGGAAGAGACAAGCTTTCTGTTGTCAGTTCTTACTCAGCTTTTTGATGTTGTTCTAACTGCTGTTTTGAGAAGAATTTTTTCTCATCATGCAATCCCAAATAATCTTCTACCTATTTGTTTTTGAATAAGGGATATTGGAATTGGTGATTTTCATTAAAATATATCATAACGTACATTTCATCAGACTTTGAGATAGCATCACGGTAAAGCATTATATTTTGAAAAATAAATTACATGTGAATAACAGTCAATAAGATGAAAAATAAAAAAAAGAACAAATTAATTCTGTTTTCACTTAGTTACCTTCTGTTTTTTAAACAGTTTGCTATTATATTAAACTTCACAGACTAGTACAATTTCAGGTTACCTTTTTTTTTTTTTTTTGAGAGAAAATATATAGCAACTTTACTTGTAAATTAAAAACATCATAGCTCTGGTTTTATGGGTGAATAGTAGAAGTTTCTTTATGATACAGTGATTATACTTTCCTACTTTATCTATTTGAAGCTTGAAAACATGAAATAAAGCCACAGACAGTTCTAAGAGTAATGAATCAGATTCATCCAATTATTATGCTTTTCAAATAATGGTCATTACATGATGTTAGAGAGAAATTTATGTTCACTGCAGTTTCCTAACATGATGTCAGATGCTGTTAGTAATTATGGTATTAGCTGAATATCAGCTCATACTCCTTGTTCTTGCCCTCTGGATTTTGCTGCTTGTCTTATACTTCTTTTCAGAAAAGAACTCATGAGTATGTTGTATTATATATATATCATTGTATTTTATAACAAATATAAGGATTTTTATGCAACTGAAGGAATATCCTTAGTTATTATATATGTTACAATGCAATATCTGTAATTGCCCAGGTTTGGAAAAACTAAATATTAAATGAATGCTTGTCCCTTTAAATGCCTTAGTTTACCAGGACACTTGGGCCCTTAAAAAGCAGAAAGACATTTGTTCATTGCTGAGTGCAATGGGAACTCAGCTACATAATGAAAAAATGGTCTCCATTATGAGGAGTTTCATGTTTAAACAAAGAAGAGGGAAAAAATTAGTTATGCTTCTATGATCACAACATCTGTGACCGTGCTATGAGTACAGGATGCACCCTTCCTGGTCTTTTTGCAGAATCACAGAATAAGTAAGGTTGAAAGGGACCACTGGAGGTCATCTAGTCCAACTTCTCCTGCTCAGGCAGGGTCCCCTGGAGCAGGTTACTCAGGATTGTGTCCAGACAGGTTTTGAATATCTCCAGAGAAGGAGACTCTTCAACCTTTCTGGGAAGCTCTGCTGACTACAAAAAGCTCTTTGGAGCCTAGTTTTTATAGTATTTTATGGCGAGGGGTTGCTCTAAAGGGAATTAACAGAAGTAACAGAAAAGAGAGTTTAATTGAGAAATGCCAAGGTGTGCTAAAGGAAAACAATTTTTGAGGAAGCATAGACTTCATCATATTCTATAAACAGAACATACAAAATTAGTTATTTGAAGGTTTCTGTGGCTGGTAATAATTACAATAGAGGCAGCTCAGTACTTTTCTTTAAGCACAGTAGTGTTTTAAACTAAAAACATTCATATACTAAAGAACTAATGGGGGAAAAAAGAAAAAGAGTAATTTAAAATAGATAATTTTCTTCAAGAGGTATGAAAAAAGTTCCTTAGACTACTGAAAAGTATTGAGATGCATAATTTTTACATAATGTGCTTCATTATTTCTCACATTTTTTCCTGCCCTACTTAGCAATACCTATTCATTATTGATCTATTCATACTCTTTCCTTTGTGATGAGTCATGGCAAGAGTGGCATGGAATGTCCTGTATTCTTTGTTATATGGAGCTGTTGTAACATAAGCTGTATATTTGCATCATTGTTTTATTACTTCAGAGCATGACATAAATACCACAAAGAAATGGGCTTACCCAGTGAGCAGCTCTTTAAAGAAATCATAAATACTCAAGGAAATAAGATAATTTCTTTTCTAACAGAGTTGTTATCAAACTATTGGAACTACCACATGTTGTGTTTGTTGACAACACATCTTCACCACCTGAAGCAAGTATGTTTATCCTGTAATCCTCATTCCAGGGTTTCAGCTGTCTGTGATCCAAATTCTGGTTTGGACACAGCACATCTGTGTAACTCTGGCTTAGACATGATAAGAGAGAGATGAGAAAAAGCACAGAAGTTTGCAGACTAGAGCTGTGCAAAATAACAGAAGCAAAAATGCAGGTAAAGATGAGACAGTTTAAATAGAAATACCAAATATTTAAATGTTAATAATAGTAGCTCAAGGGCTGAAAATAAAAAATAATGGAATTAAAATCCTAAGGGATTCAGAAGAAGTGCATGTCACTCACAAAATGGATCAACCTGTTTGAACCTCTTAATTGGCTTCCTGACCAAAAAGAACTGCAGTGTCTCCTCAGAGGGATTACAGGATGAGATCAACGTTTAACCTAATAGCCTGTTAGTCCTGCCTGTCTCATCTGTGTATCAGTTAGTAAATAAATGGTTTATACTCTTTCCTGGTAAATATACTCATTATGGCATGTTTGGGTACAGATGATTGAAACGAAGGGACAGAGGAAGGGAAGGTAACAGAAAGATTAACCCTATGGTTTTGTTAGTGTGATTCCTAACGTGGTGACTGACTAAGGTATAGATGTATTCTCATATTTTAGAATGTTTCTTAATATCTGTATTATAATTCATACCCTTAAACAAACAGCCACTTCTCAGTACTGTGATGTAATGTTATCACTGTTAGTTTACCAAGTGTACTGTGAAAATGCAACTTGGTTTTGGTTTTTGGGATTTTTTGTTTGTTTGTTTGTCTGTTTCAATACTGATGGTTCATCTGCACAGGTTTTAGTACTCTTCTCCATACCAGAAAAAAATTCAAATTCTATTGTACCAGAGTAGCACTTGTATTAATGTTGCCATGAATTGGTAGCCTTCAAGGGAAGGAATTGTGAGTTCTAACACACAGGAACAAGAGGTGTTCTGTAACTTGAAACTTGGAATTTATCAATTTATAAAAGATATGCATTCCACTAATATGTTTGTTACAAATATATATTTCATTTGCATAGATATGTAATTCTGTGCAGGTATATTAGTATAACTTCATTATGAAGCATTCCATGCTATGCTGATCTTTTGTGGTTCTTGTAAACTATTTTCTTCTTTCATGTCTTATTTCACTGAAGTTTTAATGAGTGCATGATAACTCTGGTATAAATAAAATAGGAAATTTGCGATAGATAAGGAAGCCAACCTGCTTTGGCAGGTCACTTATAGCAGCAATCACAATGCTGCTTTCTAGGGGATAAATCCTGTCATTTTCCTAAGCAGGCACAGAAAATACAAAATTGGTTTTGATGCACTGCTTTATTTTTGCTCCCTGGAAAAAAAAAAAAAAGAAAAAGAAAAAAAGAAAAAAGAGATTGTTAAAATTCTCTATAGGCAACAGAAATCATGGCAGAATAAACATTCATTCTCATTAAAGTAGTAAAAACAGTTCATATCCCTCAGCTGGGAGAGCACATTGTAAACCAAATTGAATTATGGTTGAGTTGATTTGGCACCATCTGAAACTGATGTAAGATTGCAGTGGAACTTCCTGGGCAACAAGGAAATAATTCATGTGTGAATTTTTAAACGCTTTCTACATTGTATTTTTATTTTGTCTTATTGATTTTTTTCACATCATAATAGTACATTAGAAAGTTCTGGAGATTTTGGTCCTGAAACTAAGACTTTATCTAAAATGTATCTGTGAAAAATAATTGAATTTAGGAAAATAAAATAAGGCAGGCATTCAATTAGAGAACAGAAATTTTCTCCAGTATTCTATGTCATCAGCCATAGAACTGAAAAGTTTAATTCTGGATATCTTTACACCATAAACATCTTGCAGTAAAATCTATGCTTCTAGACAAGTCACTATTCAGTGAATAACATAGATTCAGTAAGTAGCATTAGGATGGCATTGCAGCAAACCAGTTCCACATTTGTTGGACTTGATTAAGATTGTGTACAATGAGCAAAGCTGTACTAATATCTTACTTTTCAACCTGCCTTGTATGTTCAGGTCCAGACTGATAGTAACATGTTCTCCCTTAGGAATTTGTTGAAACTTATGGAAATGAATAAAACATATAAATGTTATTGCTTCTAAGGAATATATAGTCTTGTCTGTGAGATGACTAAAAAGGTAAAATTTCACCCTTAACAGGTGTGACTTTGTTCTCTCTAGGAAAAAAAAAACCTATTAAGGCATCCGAGTAATCTTCCCAGCTGCTACTAATATCACACTGGTTACAGAGAATAGTTTTTGTATCATTTATTTCATTCTACTTTCTTTGCTTTTCTGCCATTTCTCCTGTCTTTATGAATATGTAACTGAGAACTGAAATATATTTTCTGACATTTCCTGCTCCACCTCTTCAACCCTTTCCTTAGTACACCCATGCTATGCAAACACATTGGATTCCTTTATTTATACTTGCTAATCCCTTACTCTCTGTGTTTTTTAAATACCTACACATGATACATGGAGTTTAAGAGGCTATTAATTTTTCTCTAGCCCATTATATTAAGACTACTTTTCATTGTGTTTCTTCTTTTCTAAAAAGGTCAAAAATAAGACAGTCACTAGGTTCACAGGAAAGTAAATATCTTCTTGCATAGTGCGTAACTATGCATGCCAGAACAACTAGTAAACTTTGGAAAATGAATTTAGAGACTAGATGATTAATCTTTCAACTTTTGAATGATGTACCATATACAATTAAACAATGAAATGGGCTTCTCTGGTACAGTCTGATATACCTCTGACATTTCCTTCAAGTGCATGAGTGTTCATTTGAAAAGTGTTGCTGGAAGTAGAATTACAGCTTTCAAGTTTAGATTGGTGATGGGTGAGACTCAGGTTTGGAATTTCGATTTGATTGAGATGAACATCTAAATGTTCACAGGCTTAGCTGAAGCTTATTAGGACTACACAAGCCCTTCAAGTCTGCAAAATTGGGGGAGAAATCTGGAAAGAGAATTTCTTGTCAGATTTTTCAGCAGTCTTAGTCTTAGAAGAAAATGCCACGAGAACAGCTTTTCACAATATTTTGGCACCTCTTCTTGCAGCCCCACACATAACATGGCACTAAAAGAACACAGAAAAGCATACCCCCTGACTGAATTAAAAAAGAAATTTCTATAAGATTAAGCAGAGAGACAATTTTTGCCAGTCTCTGGAAATTCTCTTTCCCCTCTCTTGAGCTCATTCTCCACCCTTTAGACAGGCTTTGGAGAGAAAGGATGCACACATATTAGTCCATTTCATTAAGTAAAAGGCAGACATTGCTTTAGTCCTTGAGTAAACTCATCTTCTAATGTGATAAACAGCTACAAGTTTATCCTACAGTTATTGCTTTAACAGCCTGTGACAATGTCAGTGGGACAGACATGTTTTTCTCAAGCAGCCATACCACCATAAACATTTATGCTAAAATGTCATGAAGGCATTTAATTTTCAATATTTTTTAATGTTCCACTCCAATTGCTAAGTCAAAAACAGGAAACAATGAATATTTCACTCAGCACTTCTTCACCCAGACCTAGTTACTTTTCAATCAAGTAAAAATAATTAAAAATAAAAACATTTTGAATTACAGAAGACTCTTATAGCATAGTTAACTTTCCCTAAGTTTTATGGATATAGATTATTCACTTATCATCACATAGAATTCAAAGACTTAATTCTAAGCCTCACAGCTCAAAGACATTTCCAGCAAGGGTCCTCCTGTGGTCTGTATGATTTTTTTTTTACCTGAACCATCTAATTTTTGCTCTGTCTCTTGTAGTAATTGTTATGAATATTAGAATATAATTCAATAACATAAGAGTTATAGATAATAAGAAATTGATTTGAAAATTGATCTTTTTGCATTAAGGACATAGAGATAAATTATATAATAGTTTAGATTCAAAGAAAACAAATTTGAACTACTGCCGCCATTTCCCTAGATACTTAGAACTCTCACACTTTAATCCCAAACATATTCAATGGCAGATAGGAAAAAAACCCCAAAACACAACCACAAAAACCCCTAAAAATATTGATCTGCAATATTATGATACAAAAACCTAGCATCTAGTTTAGGAACTATTTTTTTATAATCCTGCTTAGTATCTAATAATGACTTCAGCTATAACAATTTCATATATAATAATATTGATTACAGTGTCATGTGAATCATAAACTGATTAAAGAAACCTCAATATTTTACATTATGTTGTTTATTTATACTTCATTTTATGAAATGTAGAGTACTAATTGTTGCCAAATATCAAGATTATTGTTGAAGACTGTGTTATGAATTTTACCTAAAATACTGTGTTTTAAATTAAAATCCATTACTTGATAGCATGTTCAAGGTTTTATGTTCCTGTCTAGGAAAGAACACATGCAGCATACTGTAACATCTGCACTTTAGAGTAGAAGAGCTTATATTGGCATTTCAAAAAAGACAGATATGCTCCTTTAGTAAGTAAGGAGCCAGTTACTTGTGAGAAAATGATGTTTTTTTACAAGAAAAGAACCAACTAAAAAGGATTAACCTTACTGATACAAGTAAATGAACCTAATGTTTCCAAACATACAGAACACTGTCAAAAGAGCTGATAAAACTGGAGGTTTTAGGTCCTTTTCCTTCACTTAAATATATGTCCTTCAAAGAAAGAGTATATGTTTTATGTTGAAAATGTAAAGACTTTTCCATTTAACTAACAAGGGATCTTGTTGTGATGTATAGCTAGATAATGTATCAAAAGTATGGGGTTTGCTTTCTCTATATATATCCTATATTTATCCATGTATGTAATCACACATTTCTTTCTTCATATACTGAAGCAGAGAAGGAGCTGTGTACATTCTCTGAATATTTTAGCAAATGAACAACCTTTCCTTGAGCATAATTCAGTATGGAACCATAAGTAGTAAAAAAAAGAAGAAAATAGGTACTGACTCTGTTTGAAACATGAAATACTGAAAAAAAAATTAGATAAATCTTCAGACAATCTGAAAATTCTTCCTTATAAACAATCAGAAAATCCTTTATTGTTTTTTATGGTCAGGAAAATAAAGGTCCCTGAAGATTTTTTTCTTTTTCTTTTTTTTTTTTTTTTTGCCTTCATT
>VWZF01001123.1:92900-115928 GCA_013396755.1 Sclerurus mexicanus
TTCCTTCCTTTCCTTCCTTCCTTTCCTTCCTTTCCTTCCTTCCTTTCCTTCCTTTCCTTCCTTTCCTTATATTCCAACCGAGGTCTTGCTGTAATTAGCTGTATATTTAGAGTTTTCAGGAGTATGTGAGGCATTGCTGTGGTACAGGAAGTTGTTTCTCCTAAGTACATTGTAGACCATTTCCTTAATAGAATTTATGATCAAACTAAAAGAGCATCTAAAACTCATAAGTATAAAACCTGCACATGTTGGACTTTTGGGATCTATCATAACTTGTTGAGAACTATGACTATTTTAAATATGCTTTTAATGTCTCTTCCTCCTCTAAAAATGATAACATGGAGCAATCTCCTTTACCTTTCAGCTAAAATGTAAACAGAACTAAAAGTCTTGCAGCAGGACAATGAACACTTTTGACGGGGTGGAGACATAGAATCATAGAATTGTAGAATCATTAATATTGGGAAAGATATTCAAAATCATAAGTCCAACCTTTGACTTAATACCATACCTTTGACTTAACCCTAACCTTAACCCATGCCCACTAAACATACTCAGTCACAGCTGAAACTCACATTACCAAGATACTGGAAACATTTCCCAGGAACTCAAAAAAAGGGAGAAAAATCAATATTGCATCTATAAAAAAATAAATTGTGGTGTGCAATTACACAGAAAGGTTTTCAGTAAAAGATTTTTCTTAGCTATTTAAGGAATACTAAGAATTGGTCCTGGTGACTGATGTTAATGATGTAAGTCCTCATGGTAAGTTTAGAGCTCAGTTCAGCTGTTTGAAAAATCCTTATGGACCTGATAATCTTTGCCTGATAAGTTACTTGAAATTGAGCAATGTTGATCAAGAACTTCAAAGGTCTTTATAAAAAAAGTTAAAATTATTTTAATATATTTTTAATAGGTATGTTGTCCAAGTTTTGTTCTCTCTTGATGTATTGATTCCTTCTTCACAAAGAGAAAAAACTCACCTGCCATACTTACATAATCTATTCATGTTTGAATTACTAGTAAACTCTGTTGTCAAATGCAATCCTACAATTGCTCAGAATATCAGAAAAAAAGAAAAGATGCTATACCTTGTTTACAGAAATCAAATCTAACAAGCAGAACTAGCATGAAGTTTGGAAATACACTCTGAAAGATAGTTTTTCACTACTGAAGAGGTCATTTTTGTCAGCATTTACAGCAATAAGGAATGGCAAAAGATTTTCCAAAGAATTCTAGCTCTCACCACAAGGTTTAAAGATTTCAGTGTCAAAGTGTTCTCTATTTTTTTCTTTCACTAAATGCTGGAACATCTAATTTTCCTTTCCATGTTAGATCCAGAGCTGTCTGTAAGGAGGATTTCTAAAAATGATACATTTTGAACACAAAGTTCAGCTTTCAGGACTTCAGGCCAAGTGAAAAAATAAAGAAGTCAAAACCCTCAAGTTTCAGGGAAAGAGGGAAATATCAGGAAGCATTAATAACTGATGGCACAGCTATTTGATCTTTACTATAGCAAAATCATTTCAGTAGCGGCTGTTCCTAAGTGTGCATTTGTACAGTGTTTACACAAAGATCCCTTTCATTATTAGAGTCTGAATAAATTTTTATAATATAATAAATAATAACAAATGAGGACAGTGCAGGGACGAAAACAAATATAAAGTACTGTGAAGTTAGTTTTAATCCTATGATATTTAAAAATGTCTTTTAAACAATGCTGTAACATTCAGGAAATATAGAAAAATCACTTAAAGGCTGATGAGATTCTCCAGGGTGGATTGTATGCAAGTATTCTCTTTGCTGTGGGAGAATCTATCAAAGACTATGCAAGCATATTTAAATTTACAAGGTGAAAAATGACAGTATTCTGTGCAAATGAGCTTACAGTCCTTAAATTCAGTTTTAATGGGTAGATGTAATTGAACTCTCTTTTCTGTATTTTAGTTGCACTGCTGATGATTCTCAATGACCACTTCTGGCACAAATTAGGTTTCCTGTAAAAGATGAGCATCTGAAATTAAGTCAGCAAAATCAAATGCTGTAATTTAGTTTTATCTCATTATTAAAGATATAACAAGGATTATATTACATGCTATTATTGCTTTATGTCATGTTATAGAACATTATGTTCCATCAGTGCATGGGTAATCTCCATCAGGAAAGGACACAGTAATGGTAATGTACCTCTGGGCAAACGACCAGCTTTTGGAATTTCCTGAAGACCAAATCTGTATGAAGAAATTTTTGACAGCTGGAAAAGTATAACAGAAATATTCAAGTATGTATAATAGCAAATAATTTTCCCTGATTGCCTTGTTTGTTTGTGGGTTTTTTTTCTTTTTTTATGTTGTTGGGGTTTTTTTGTTTTGCTTTGTTTTGTTTTTTTTAAAGGGGAAAAAAAAATACAGTTTTCACAGATTCAGACCTTGAATTTGTTTTAATCCAACAAAATATTTTATGAAGGTATGGAATGCAGAACTGAACTAATGAAATGTTTTAACTGTTTCAGTTGTGTCCTTCTCTTACACTTTTTGAAATGTGCTCTTACCGACACCCTGCAGTGTCAGGATACTATTAAGTCACTGAAGAAAACCACACATACTGGGCAAAAAGAAAAATGGAAGAGAAAGGAAAAGAGACATTTAAGGTAAAATTGAATGAAAATACAGATGGCCTTGAGGATGCACATTACCAAAACCGCTTAGTTTGAAACTGAATCTTGCAACAAAAATGCAGTCAAAGGATGACATCCAACAAGGAAATATTTGGCAACTTGCCACATGTAATATATAGTTTTATAAATGGTGTCTGTATGTAGGAAGAGAAAGTTAGAAATTGCTTCGATGAGAGCATTCCCTCCTAGAAATCAAACAATGCATCTTTCAGCTGAAAAATTATGAATACTTTCATTGACACCAACTCTGTGAATAACTAGACATTCAAGTATTAGGTTCATAGTGATTAAGCTCTCATTTGATAAGGACATCACAACCTCAACAGTTTATAGAGGGATTTTCTCACCTGACATATTCAAAATTAATATAAAGAAAACAAATGACATATATTAATAAGCTACCATTCTTCAGATCTCTCAGAAGTATGACTAGGAACTAGGAATAACTATTACTGTAGGCATCAGCCCCAGGGACAAAGAGTCAGCTTTTAATATAACTGAGCTTATACAGGATCTAATGTTTTAACCTTTCTCATATTTATGCTTACATTAAAAGTTTGAAGAATTATTCGACAAGACTTGAAACAGAAAAGGCAAAAGAAATGTTCAGGCATATGTCAAATGGCCTTGGTTGGATACCCATATTTTTCCCTCTTGTTTAGTATACTGGGCTTGATTTACTGACTAAAATTAGATAATTTGTGATCCCTACAATATGCAAGTCTTGTTCCTGCAGCTGACAGCTCCAGGAAATACACTTGAGGAGTAGCAGTCAGAGGCCAGATGGGATACCCCAGATTTACATAGCTGAGCCAAGCCTATATGTTGCAAGAAAAAACCTACAAGTGGCTTCAACTTGGAAAAGAATTTTGCCATTACTACTCTTCCTGTTTCTTACAGCTCTTAGAAGATTACTGAAGAGAAACCCTAAGAAACATGCTAGGACTTAGGGAGTTATTAAGAACTCTGTTGCTCTAGAAATGCTCATAAACTTTGCTTTATCCATTGATACAACTGAAACAGAGCGTAGAATGAAAGTAAAATAATGTAAGAATTTAATTATATTATGAAGGATGTGGAAGAGAAGGATCAGAAAGTAATTTTGAGCAAATAATTTCAAAAGATAACATAAAAGGATGCTAGCTTGCAGGGGTTTGTAGGAGGCCTCAGTATCAACAACACTAAGATTCATAAAAAGAGATTAAAATTCAGGTAGATTTTTGCCATAGAAAGGTGAGTGAGTGAGAAAAAGGTGAGGCAAACCACATGATTGGAGCTATTCAGCAACCATCCCACCAGTCAGACCTGCCTCTGATCAAAGCAATCTGGAGCAGCAAAATAAACCTGTAGCATTACCCATACTGAACTATGGCTGTCTTGCTCTGGTGTTGACATGGGAGCATCCTGAAGGGGGCAGTGGACAGATTAAAGTTCCTATAACAAAGCTTCCCATTTATTTAATTAATTAATTTATGGGGAAAAAAAAGATAAAAAGGATAAATTTGTTAGATTTGTAGTAAGTGTCAGTTGAAATGCAACCACTGTCTGCTTGCTAAGAGAAAAAAAGTCAAATCTAACCAGCACAGCCAAAAATAAATGTTTAGCATAGTTGAAGATTTCTTTAAAAATTAAAAAAAAAAAAAGAAAGAAAAAGAAAAGGTCAATCTTTCTCTGTGAAGAAAGTAAGTGAAAAAACCTCCTACTTGAGGGGTTACATTCAGGGAGATGAACAAGTTCACAGGTGCAAATATCTCTGTAACTACGACAACAGTCAGACGCTCATTTGGGAAAGTAGGAAGCCAGAAGCTTGGCTACTTAACACTGCCTCCAGCAAAATCAATCTCAAAACTGAATGAAGAACTGATTTTTTTTAAAAAAATAAAGTATCTGTTGTACTTTCTGAAGTATTTCAAGTCAACTCAAAGCAAAATTTATTCAAAATTTCAGTGAAAAGACTAGAGAAAAAGGTTTTGGGTTTTACTGCAGTAGTCTTCTTTTGGTTTGGATTTTTTATTTGTTGTTTTATTTTCCTTATCATCAAGGAAACTTTTGTTTTGTTTTGTTTTCCTTACATCTAAGAATACATGTTTGTTTGTTTTTTTTATTCTGGCTATTTGAATATTCTTGAAAATAAATTTAAAAAAATAGTGCACATGCACAAAAATTCTAGGTGCTGGGTGTGGGGTGTTGGGTAATTTTGTTTTATTTGGGGGGGAGCATTATTTTTTTCTGGATATAAATAAGTCTATATGTGTTTAATTTTGTACAAACTACATTTTTCAGGAGAAAAAGAGTTTTGTTCAGAGGTTTTCATGTACTTCTAGTCTGAAGTGTATTTGTAGTTCACAAAACCACAAAAAGAAATTATCTGTGCCACCTCCCACAATAAAAAATATCTTGGTGGGTTTTTTGTTGTTGTTGTTTCATTTTTGTTTTTGTTTTTCATTATTTGTCTACTTTCAGCTGCTGTAGCCTAAATTGGATTTGGTGATAGTAAGACAAAAAGACTGAAAAACACAAGTTACTTTGATTTCATAGGTCTGCAACTGGAAAGTTACAGCTAAGAATGTACATTAAAATAGCCTGATTCATCATCTTCAGAGACTAGTTGCAAAGAGAGACAGAGTAAACTGCAAGTTTCATTATAAATATGGTTTTATATTTCTTAAGATAGGATTTAGATTTTACTGTGTGTTAAGAATTCTACTTTGTACATCTTTGATGAATATGCATCTGTTATCATATTTTAGAAAGTTAGTATTAAATCTCATTATGATTGAAAGTTGTAAAAAACCCGTTTTCCTAATACCACAGATAACATGTTTTATGATAATTTATTAATTTGAGGATTTATGTTAGTCTTTTATTTTTAAACCGAGAGAAAAAAAGATGTTTGTTTAATGAAAAGATCAGTGGGTGTTTAATGAATATGCCTTTTGGTCTTAATAAAAAAAATTGTATGAGTCATTGTACAAATATGTGTGCATATGCATAACATAAAAGCAATAATAATTACCAAAACCTTCCATCAAGAAATCAATTTTGCTATTTTAACCATTAAAATTATTTTTAAAATACCCACAAAACTCATGGATTTTGGAAAAGTTTTCCTCATATTTAGAAAACTTTCATGAACAAAGCCAGCCAAATTGTGTAGCTTACTTGGGATAAATAATTGACATTGCTGTGTGTACTCTAGAAGTAAGATAATAATTAATATGCCTAAACATCACAAAAGTCATAACACTGTTAGGGTTAAGATCATGAGCTACTCTTGCTTGAACTAAAGGCCTGGACCCATTAATTTGCAAGATTAGTAGTCTGTGATTGAATTTGCAGCCCAGATGGTTGGTGGGGATGGGAACTCATTCGTTAGAGATGAGGGTATGAAACCGAAACTTAGTCTCTGTGAAGAATTTAAATATGACAATTAATGTACAGATAGGCTTGTATGTGCAGATTTCTTAATACCTTTCTGTATGGAGGAACAGGCAAGTTTTTCAGTAACTGCCTAATATGTTTCAATTCACATTTCGATTAGATTAGTATTTACTCATATATCAGGTCCTTTGATACAATGTACAGCCTAATGTGTCATTCCCCATTTTTCCCTCCTTCTTATGCCACTGTGAGACAGGACTTGGAAGACAGAAAATAAATGTGCAGGGCTTAGTACTTCTGGTTCCTGTCAGTTCATTTCTCCCAGCTGTTGAGGTCCCTGTGGATGGCAGCATGACTCAGCCACTCCTCCCAGTTTTGTGTCACCAGCAGACTTGCTTTAGGGTACAACCTGCTCCATCATCCAGATTGCAGGACAATGTGTTTGACAAAATTTTTAACTATTTGAACAATGTTTATTATTTATATTTAATGAAAAATATATTTTTTTTTAGATATTTGGTTAAAGATATAAAAAAAATGTCAAACGAATTTAAAAAAAAAAAAAGAAAAAAAAGAAGGGACAGTTGTGTTTGTTTATTTCACAGTGTTACAAACTCACTATTATGCCAAGACACTATTGTCCTTGCCATGTACAAATCAGTGTGTACTAAGTCATGGGGTTCCATGATGACATGATGTATTCATTGTTCAGCTTCAGGATATTGGATAACCCACCTCCCGAAACAAAGGTGCAAGAGTAATTTTCTTCATAACTCAACCACTCAACCTTTCGCTACATATGCCTTGAGACCACATTCTTGAAAACATCCATCAAAAAAACAAACAAAAAATCACTTGTGTGTCTTGGATGTATTTTAAGGTGTTTATTATTATTGTAGGAAATTAAAAGCCGGAAAACACAGATGAGAGTTAGAAGGAAAGAAATAATGGAAAGTGAGGCCTATCTAAGAGCAATTTAAAGGGGGAGGTAAATGCATTTAGAGAAAAACAGGTTTGGAAAAGGGGACGAAATAGGTGAGCAGAAACAGAAAGTGTTATAAAGAGATGACATATTATCAGCAAGAAAGACAAACAGCTATGTGATTGCTAGTTTCTGATCCCAAGAAAAGATGGAAAAGGGAATTCTAAAGACCTTTGTTACTTGTACAGGCAACTAATGTAATTCTGGAAAGTTGTTCTCCAAGATCAAAACTAGATCTTAATTTGATTTGATTTGATGTGTCTTTCCTTAGAGGCCAAAAATCACCATAACATACTAGATTTGCTTCTTCCAATGAGTAAAACTGGATAAATTAGTTTCTTTATCCATTGAGTAAAACTGGGTATATGAATATCTTTCATTATCTTTGTAAGACAGGGTAGTCAAAAAATACCATGGGTAGCTTCATTATGGTCATTTATTTTGTGTAAAGGTGAACTGAAACCAATTTATTTAAATATTCAACCTTCTTACCTTTTTCAAACTGCATATTAAACAACAGGACTAGTTTAACACTTATCTGCTCTTCATATATAGCTCTATTAATCTTGCCATCTTTAATGAGATATGCAGAATGCAAATCAGATATGATTTTGGCTTAATGGAGAAAGTCCCATAATTCTACAGAACTAAGTTCCAATCCTTCATGCCCTTTACAAGCTATTGCTGCATTGACTATTTATAGCGAGAATTAAATGAGGACTGTAAGCTTTATGAACTGTAAGAGTTAAATTATTATATTTAAGTATTTTTGGTTTATGTGCTCTGTTTTATTAAAGAAATCCTTAAAATCTTATGCCAAGGAGAGAATATCTTTCTTTCTTTCTAGATATTCCAGAAACCTATAGGAATAATCACTCCTCTAGAAAGTCTGCAGTCACAATAGACCTGCATACAAAAAAAACCCCAAAAAAACAACACAGCAGAGAAATGTCCTAAAAGCAAGTGGGTTTTTTTATGGCTTATGTTATTCTTTCTTTAAACATTTCTACAATTTTCTGACATTGATTTCAGTATGAATACTTCACAGATATAAAGAAAGCATGAGCTTTCAGACAACTCTAAAAGAAATCTTGTAAATTACTGAAATTTTTACCATATTATCGGCAGGTTTTTCTGGTTTGAAAAACTATTTGAACTCCTTTCTTATTTTTGTGTCATTGAAATAAGTCACTGATTATTTTAGATTGCATATTGTCATTTTACTTCTTTCTACTGAGGTTTACAGGGATTTTTAAAAATGTCTAATAGCATTGAATTAAAATGACAAAGGTTAATTTAATTAGCATAACAGCTTAAAATTTGTGTATCAAAAGGGTATTGAAAATATCACATTTTAGTCTGAGCATTTATGTTTAAATAAGAGGGAAAAAAATCAAATATCCTGTATTTCTCTCAGATTGGATTATAGGCAGAGCTGAGATCCCAGGACCTCAGGCAGAAATTCAGTCTTCCTGCCAGACAGTGAAGGCATTCAAAAATCCAGAGGCCCTTCCTTTTAGTAAGTGTAGAGGTTCTTCAAGATCCTTACAGATGAGTATTATTACATTTATTTTTTTTTCCTCCTCCTGAGGAGCCTATCTCATTCTCACACTCGATTACAATCTATATTTAGTCAGAGACATTCTTAGACATTGATTGCATCTCCAGTATAGCCTAAATCACTAGTCTCACTCTAAGCATGATGAATGCAAATATGAAAATATGATTGCACTGAAACTCATTAAAAGTAGAGATGGCCACCTTTTTTTTTTTTTTTCATAATAAGCTCATGATTAAAACATTGGTTCCTCAGTCTGAAAAGTGAATGCCTGTAGAACACAATACACACTGTCTCAGGACATATTGCAAATGAATATTTTCCTGCAGGAGTTATGTCTCTTTTCAGGCAAGAACCCAATATCCCCAAAGCCAGAAGAGAAAAGCTACCAGGTTAGAGCTATGAGATAAACAAGACAGTAAAGTTCTTCTGTTCAGATTCCTGTTCTAGAATTATACCGATTCCTAACCCATGCTGACCCATTGTGGGATGTGAAATGCTGTTTGGTAGAAAATCTCTTGCAGATTTGAAGAGCAGTAGAAACCATCTAACTTTATAAATATTGGTTTTATGGGCCAAAAATTCAAGCTGTCGTTTTTTAATGTTTTTCAAGTGCTTTCATGACATATATTTTAGAATTATTTAATATTATTTCTTTCTCATTTATTTGTTTGCAAATTTTCTGTGTTCTAAATCCTTTAAAAAGGTTGGATATTATAATTCTATACATAGTGTCACGCACATGCTCATACACACAAATTCCTAGTCATACAAATCACATGCATGAAGAATTAGAGAGGGATTTGTGTGTATCAACCTACTTACAAACATATATAAAGTGTTGGAATAAATATATTTGACCAGCATCCAGTCCCACAGAGGGGGACAGCCCCATAGGTATAAGGTTTCTTTGGCTCCATGTGCCCAGATACAGTCAGTAATGAGGCTAAGCACATATTCCTCTGACTCTTTTTGGTGACTTTAACTTTGTAACAACGGTCTGATCATTCTTCATTATTTCCTTATGAGTAAAGACTAAAAGTACTCTTTCCTTCACAGATTAAGTTAGTTGGCTTCTCTGGCAAACATTGATGTACGCAGTGTCTTTTTAGTTAATTTGATTACCTTTTAGTCAGATAGCTTATACACACACACAGAGATACATAAGTAGATATATATGTGCACAATATGAGCATACACATAGACACAACTCCTTAAAAACTCTCTGTAATGTCTTGGATGATGTGTTCAGGTCTGATCTTTCACCTCAGAAAGGATTCATCAAAAGTATAAAGAGCTAAACAATAATCTGCAGAAGGAGTAAATATGCAATCAATTATTTGTATTTGATTCTTTTCATCTTAACCTACATCTGGGGCCACAACAAGATTACCAGGAACAAGACTTCTAGAATAACTTATAAACACATATTACAATACATTATTTTAAATATTTTAATATTTAGCATTATTTCATATAAATAAATCCACGAAATCTTTCTTAGTAATCAATTTAAGGATGACTATTCCACTATAATACTGTTTTAAGACTCAAATCAGGTTCTATAATAGTAACATTAACAAAAAATTGTTGACAGGTGTTTGAAATGTGATACAGGTGCTTAACAAATTAAAGGATGAAATGGAGGTGAAGTACTACGTTCTCATTACTGTAGTTTCTCCATGTTTTTCTATCTTTCTTTTTCTCTCACATATAAACATATAAAGATCTTCACTCAGTTTTTGCAAAAAGTATGTTAGGTATAACCCCCTCCCAACTCTAGAAAAGAAGTTCTAGGAAAAAAACCTAGAACAGCTAGAACAAAAATCACATAAGAAACTGTGAAATAAAAGATACTATTTGTCCCTCACTGTTATCTGCTTTCTTTATGTAGGTGGTGACTACCCTCTGATTACACATAATGCTGAGCACAACAAAACATGTTTAGTTGCAGAAGTTTATTAGAGCATGTTCAATGACTTACTGTGATTATATTTAAAGCATTACTGAAGCAAAGCATTACTGAAAATATCTAAAGGCATAAATCATCTTGCAGGTTTTGAAGGTCATCATATATGATCCATAATCCTTAAAGATACTTATCTTAGGTAATTTTTACTCCTTAGTTCTGTACTTATTCTCTGGCTTTTTTTTTTTTTTTTCTTTTTTCTTTCTTACACATGCTTGTCTCCATGGAACACCAGTTAATGATTGAGTCAGTATATACACTGCTAACACTGGTTTAAAGATAAAACTTCCCTAATTTCACTGGAGGGAGCACCTAATTTTACATCTGAAAATCTGAAACAATTAGGTGAATGTTTAGATTATTTAGCTGTCTGCAAGTGATGTGACTGTTTTTTTATCTTTTGTCAGAACTGAACTGTACAGTTGTGTGAAGATCGCAAAGTATGCCATGTTTATGTGTGGCTTCTGAAATACTTTCTGTTCTGTTGTGTGGACTAGAATAAAAAGGTATTACATCCTTCTTAATGGGGATAAAACCTTAATAAGGTCTTTAGTAAGGACCAAACTATGCTGTTTATTAGGATAAAATCAGTGGTATTTCATGAGAATCTAGTAACTTTTTATGCAAGGAATTTCTGAGCCTTACCAGAAGTTCACACTGGGATAAAATTTCAGTAGGAAATAATTTTTTATTAAATGCAGTTTTATTCCAGTGTTCCATGACACACCTGTACAAGCTAGGGGCATATTATGGGCTTGGACACAAGTGACACTAATTAGGTAAGAAGGCTTAAGTTCATATATCCTTTTCCCGACTTCTTATTTTAAAGGCCAGGTAGTAGAGATCACAGCTGTAGCTCAACATAATTGTATCTTTACTGAGAAATGCAAATCTCTAGGAAAACTAATAAGTTACCATTCTGTTAAGCTGATTGTCATAACAGAATATGTGTCTATGTGCTATACAAACTAAGGAACTAGGGATCATTGTGACAAAAAACTTCAGAAGACTGACAGGTCAGGCCAGTTTTAAAATTTCAAGCAGAATTGTACTAAATTCATACATTCACAGAACCCTTCATGCCAATAATTAATTCCTATATGTCATTAACAATTATTACAATGAAGATGAAAATTTTAGTCTTTAATTTCTCAAATTACCTATGAGTACAAAATGCCACAGAGGTGATGCTGCACAGCTGGTGCAGATGACTGTGGTCCTTGGTGGTCCTTGGTCATCAAGGTGTGGGTGATTAGATTTGAGAACTCAGTGGCAAGAGGTCAGAAACTGAACTGGTCTTGTCTTCCCTTTTTCCTGCTTTTCTTTCCTAATGTCTCTTGTTTTTATGCTATTCCCATTCCCAATCCTAGGGGGAAAAAAAAAAACCAAAAAGAGAGGTCTCATCTGCTCCTGATTCTGCTTACTTTTTTTGTAGTTTTGTCAGTCAATATCATATTTGGAAGGATGTTGTGCCCATTCTCACTCCTTTGTACTCGTCCTTTGGCTATTTTTTAACACTTGTGAAGGAACATTTTAACACTTGTTAGTCTCTTTCATTTGTCCACATGCATCTTTCTTTGCTCCTTTAGCAGTCAAATCGCTCTCGTGCTTCTGCAAAATGCTTGTGTTATACCTGATTCTGCCATCACAGGTATTATGAAATATGTATTCCCTACTGTTAGTTACACTCATCTACTCCAAGATAAACTAATTATACCCAAAGTAACACAATTCAAATGTGTAAGTGCCACAGTTTCTGATCTGATTACATGGTATTTTTTTATCCGTCCAACTTCCTATTAAAGTTTCATCAAGAATGTAGTAATACCAATGTTTTAATCCACATCAGATGTATGTCCCTGAAATGAGTATTTTTAACTATTTCTGAGTTCTCTTCTGGTTCGGTTTGTACAAAGAAGCAACATAATAGGCATGAACAGGATTGCTTTCAGACAAAACTAAGCATGAAAGTACATTCTGTGAGCACACCCAACACACCGTGTTTAGAAATGGTCATTCAGTCCCTTACACCTCACTAGCATCATAGTATGATAGAGATTGGAGGGGACCTGTGTATGTCATTTGGTCCATAAACCTGCTTAAAGGAGGAACAACTTAGATCAGGTTGCTCAGTGCCTTGTCATGTAAATATGTCCAAGGATAAAGATTCTAGTCTGTTTCATTGTAGGACTACCCTTGCTCTCAGGGGAAAAAAAAAAAAAAAATCTTTAATAATTAATCAGAATTGCCTTTGTTGCACCTTGTGCCTGCTGCCTCCTGGCCTATCACTTTTAGTCTCTGTGAAGAATTTGACTCTCTTTTCTATACTGTTCTGTTAAATTGTTGAAAACAACGTTTCATTTAGTATTTTCTCTAAGAATGAACAAATTTAATTGTCTCAGCTTTTCCTTGTGTTCACTAGAGAATATTAAACAGATACATTTGTATTTTAAATCATTTACACTACAAGTCTTGCTATACACATCCTCACCTTTTTGTTTTATATTGTCTGTTTCAAGAACCCATTCTGGACCTAGGCATTACGATATTTGAAAGATGTAGATACAACTCTTGCACTACATGTTTTAAATTTGAAATACCAAAATATTCAGTGGAGTAGAGAAAGATAATTAACAACCTTCTCCCACTACACCATGACTAATATTGGAAGAGACTTTCTCCAGTCATGCCTAATTCTGAATGAATCAGAGTAATTTCAGAGTTCTTTAAAAATATACTAGAACTGCTCAGAATTGTTTAGTTTCTTAGTCTTTAAGTTCTTTTTCACTTTTTTGCAACTTTTTTCTTCAAAGTAGTAAAATTACTTTATTTAGAAAAAAGTATATATTAATTATTGTTACAGCACACAATCTCAGTTGGTTAAATGTTTTCAGTTTTTGGTTGTACAGAAAATAGATCAAAACTAGAGGAATGACCATAGAAAAAAGATAAATCCTTGACAGCCTCTTATGTTCAGCTCTCCTTCGTGTACCTCTACTTTTTAAAAGAAGGTTAAATTAATCAATACAGTATGATTATTTATTACACTTAATGAATAATATAAATAACTTGAAGGACTTGTCATTCATTTTGATGTGCTAACAAATGTGATGACAAACTAGTGTCTTCTAAAGGATGACTAATAAAGTCAAAGGCTAATTTTTTTGTAACCACTTCAAGATGAAGAGGTAAAGACTTAGTGTATAAGCAAAATCTTTCCCATGTCCTGATCTGGGTAGATATGTGCAGTTCTGCCACAGTTACACTCAATTCATCATCACAATAAAATATTTTTAATTTTAAAGTTAACCACACAATCATCTTTTAAGAGGATGTGATAAATTTTGCATGCCTTAAAACCTCTGAATCATAAATAGATACATTTATATAGGACAATCTAAGGAGCAGATTGTCACTTGTTCAAAGTTCACAAGAGGTGATCTTCCTCTCAGTTAAAAATTATGGAATTTCAAGGTTTTATGGTTGTTTGGTTGTTCCCATATCCCCAAAATAGCTTTCAGTACTATGAATAAAAGTTTGTTCCCAACATACTGACTTTAGATTCACTTTGGGTAAGGGAATTCATGAGACTTAATTGTCATTTTAAATTAAAATACAGAAGTTAACTTTCTATAAAAATAATTATGTAAAGAGTATTCAATAATGTAAAGGATATAGACTTCTTTAAGGCTAAAGGTCAACATCAAGAACTAAGGATGGAAAATTAATCGTATGACTAATAATTAAAATAATGTATTGCTATGTTTACAAAGTTATTATTTATTATAATATTATTATCATCAGTTTTTAACAGATATCACATGCACACCAGAAGAACCATGACCTTTTCTCTCTGCACAAAAGCTTTGCAAGCGCTGGCACCACTACATTTACCAACATGCCATTTTATTTTGTCCCAGTCTTTCAACTGACCCCAATCCGTATTCATGCAGAAGAATGATTTCACTGTGACTGTTAGTACATTCAACATTCAGCTTATAGTAAATTGTTTACAAGATCAGGACCTTACCAAAGAGACAGATATAATTAGACACATTTTTTAAAGGATATGCACGTACAGTTGAAATTAAATAGGAAAGAGGGATTAGCCAAAAAGATACAAATCACAGAGTCACTGAATATGCTGAGTTGAAAAGGACTCAAAGGATCCTTAAGTTCAACTCCCACCCCTGAACAGGACCAGCCCCAAGAGTCATATCATGTGCCTGAGAGTATCATCCATTTGGAATGAACATTTGGAAATAAGCATTTGCTTCTTGACCTCTCTCAGACTTGGTGCTGTGGCCACTTCCCTGAAGAGCCTGTTCTAGTGACCAACCACCTTCTGGGTGAAGAACCTTTTTCTAATATCCAACCTTAACTTTCCCTCACTCAACTTCAGGACATTCCCTTGGGTCCTGTCACTGGTCACTACAGACAAGAGATCAGTGTTTTCGCCTCTTCTTCGCCTCACGAGGAAGTTGTAACTGCCATGAGGTCTCCCCTTAGTCTCCTCTTCTCCAGGCTGAACAGAACAAGTGATCTCAGCCACTCATCACACAGCTTCCCCTCAAGGCTCTTCACCATCTTCGTTGCCCTCCTTTGGACACTCTCTAAGAGCTTAATATCTTTCTTATATTGTGACACCCAAAACTGTACACAGTATCCAAGGTGAGGCCGCCCCAGTGCAGAGCAGAGCGGGACAATCTCCTCCCTCAACCAGTTGGCAATACTACGCCTGATGCCCCCAGGACACGGTTGGCCCTCCTGGGTGTCAGGCCACTGCTGACTCATACTCAATTTGCCATCGACCAGGACCCCCAGGTCCCTTTCCATGGCACTGCTTTCCAGCATCTCATTCCCCAGTCTGTACGAACATCCAGGGTTGCCCCATCCTAGGTACAAAATCCAACACTCTTCCCTGTTGAACTTCATATGGTTTCTAATTGCCCAGTCGTCCAATTTGTTAAGGTCTCTCTGCAAGCCCTCCCTTGTTTTTTAGGGAGTCAACAGCTCCTCCCAGTTCTGTATTATCTGCAAACTTTCTTAATATCCCATCCATTCCTGCATCCAAGTCATTTATGAAGATGCTGAAGAGCACAGGGCCTAAGATGCAGCCTTCTGGAATCCCACTAGTGAGAGGTCACCAGTTTGATGTCACCCCTCTGTGCTTGACCTGTGAGCCAATTGCTCATTCACCACATGATGTGTTTGCCCAGCTGTATGCTGGACATTTTCTCTTGACCACAGACAAAAACTACTAATTATTCTATAGGCTCATCCCTCAGCTGTAGTTCTCTCAGAATATTTACATTCTGACTTTCAAAAAATTAATTATAAAATAAATTTTATAAGGTGACAATTTTCTTTAATAAATGATTATTTAAAAAAAATATTTAAGAGTTTTAATACTCTTGTCAAACTTGGCACTTGTCTCTGTTTCTACTGCATAACAGTCTTTAATGTGACTGCAAAACACATAAGCAGAATTTTTAAATGAGAGCCCTAATTTTGGTAGGTCTAGGTCTACGTCCCCTGGGTCTCAAGAGTCTTCTTTATTTCAGGTTCTAATAGCAATGTACAATGCTAACTCATGTCCAAGTATATCCCAGAAATCCCTCCTGAGATATTTAGCCATGACACTTTGAAGAATACTCAAATGAGCAAGAACAGGTCCTTTCTCTATTTTTTCTTTGATTCTTTTAAATTCATTGTTCTGACATAACCTTTGAAATAGAGAAGTGACTCAATAAAAAAATAGGTAAGTTTTATGAAAAATGAAAGCATTTATAATTATATTCAAATCCTAATAAGAATGAAATCCCACTGATTTTAATAGGATGAGAATTGGGCCCCACATCTCATCTAGTTAAACCTCAATATTGCAACAAAGAATGGACATTGTTTTGAGACCCATTTAATACTTGAAGTGAGGTCATGAATGCATAGCAGGATGAACTTCTTTCTAAGCTCTGAATTTCTTTGCATTAAGCCAGGTAATTTATGGTATTTCAACAGCTCCTGCAGTTGAAATGAATCTATCTTTTTAACATTTAAATGAACAGTAGGAGTAGAAATAGCAGGCTCTTGAAGAACATACAGTAAACTCTTAAGTTAGAAAAAGGAGAATAAATGAATTTTGCAAACTGTTACTTTAGTCTAATGAAGGACTAAAAACTAAAAAAAGCCCCAAAAACTAAAGAACCTTTTCCTCTGTATTCACACTGCTCATAAACTGACTGAATTCTGCTTCACATTCCTTCCACATTTTTCTGTAGAAAAAAATTGCCATCACTGAAGTTATATCAGAAAGAAGTGACTGGGTTCTAGGAGGCAAGATGGGGAAGCAAAACTTGATAAAGATGCAGTAAAATTCTTTCAGTGTACCAGACAAGTCATACTAAGTATTAGTATCTTGTATACAGATATGCCTGCTACCTCCCAAGAAGGCAGGTGTTACTCCAGCATCTTTAATTTTTGATTTTAAAATCATTTGAAATAAATGCATTACAGGTAAACTTGATTTATTTCCTTGTGTTCTCTTTAATCTTTGAGATTAAACAGACTGGTCAGAGGAATATTGACCAAAAATCTTCCAATTCAATTTCAGCTGTATGCCACTTCATAAATTCATCAAGGTGGGGAAAACAAAATACATACGTATGCACACTTCTGACATGGACAGTCTAGAACTGGAATAATAATGGTGCCATGGAACTAGTGAGGCCTTTATAAGAAAGTGGGGAAATGATGTATGGAGAGATAAACTGTGAAAATGGAAGTAAGAGTGATGATGGGGATTGGTGTTTTTCACTTACTAAAACTATTTCTAGTTCTACTACCACACAGAAACACCACTTTTTTAGGATGGAGTTACCTCAAACAAGTAGTGGGGAAGAAATAAAAAAAAAAAGTAAGAAAAAAAAGGGGTTTTCAGGTTTGCAAAGTCAATTTGAGTGTTCAATTATTCAAGATAAAATCATTGCTTTTATTTTTTTCTGATGCTGTCATCAAGGAGGTTTTCTGCCTTGAAACATGCTCAGTTAGGTTGCTGCAGTATGCACATTACCTTTGTAGATGATTTTTTATCTTGCATGACAATTAACAATAGTTTTAAGCCATTTTAGGATGGTATTTTATTTTAGTTCCCTAAAGAAAATAAACACTTAATATCTTTATTGATAATCTGGATGAGGGGATTTAGTTTACCCTTAACAAATTCACAGATGACACCAAGTTCAATGGGAGTGTCAATCTGCTGGAGGGCAGGAAGGCTCTGCAGAGTAGTCTGGACAGGCTGGAGTGATGGGCCAAGGCCCACAGTACCAAGTTCAATAAAGCAAAATGCCAGGTCTTGCACTTGAGTCACAACAACCTCATGCAGCACTACATGCTGGGGGCAGAGAGGCTGGACAGTGCTCAGCAGAGAAATACCTGGGGATGCTGGTTGACAGCCAGCTGAACATGAGTCATCAGTGTGTCCAGGTGGCCAAGAAGGCCAGTGGAATCCTGGCTTGTACCAGTGTGGCCAGCAGGACTAGGGAAGTGATTGTCCCTCTGTACTCAGCACTGCTGAGATCACACCTCAAGTTCTGCGTCCAGTTCTGGACCCCTTCCTAACAAGACATTGAGGTGCTGGAGTATGTCTATAGAAGGGAAACAAAGATGGTGAAGGATCTGGAGCACAAGTCCTGTGAGGAGCAACTTACAAAGGCGTAGCTGTTTAGCCTGGAGAAAAGGACGCTCAGGGGAGACCTTATCACTCTCTACAACTACCTGAAAGGAGGGTTGGCCTCTGCTCCCAGTCAACAGGACAAGAGGACAAGGTATTAAGCTGCACCAAGGGAGGTTTAGGTTGGACATTAGAAGGAATTTCTTCATAGAAAGGATGATTAGAGATTGGAATGGATTGTCCAGAGAGTTGATGTAGTCACCATCCCTAGAGATGTTTAAGGAAAGACTGGAATCTGGCACTCAATGCCGTGATCTAGTTGACATGATGGTGTTCAGTCATAGGTTGGACTCAGTGACCTCAGAGGTATTTTCCAACTTAATTGATACTGTGATACTGTGAAAAAACATTCTAATGAAAGTTACCTTATGGGAATTCATTAAAAAATGATGAAAAGTAATAGTCATTCTTATTGTGGATAACTTTGCTCATGCTTGTGTGCTTAATGCTGTATCCCACATTGCAAGCCCCTGTAAGCCTTATGCAGTGACCCCAGAGCAGCTGTCAGTCAAAGGCAGCCCATGAGCATGGACTATTACCACACCCTAGAAGCCCTAACCCAGCCTTAGATTGGCTAATACAGTAGAAGCACTACCCCTTACCCTGCCCTGTAGCCGCAAAATGGTCAGTGGGCCACAAATCCCACCCTGGAAGGTCCCTTCTGGCCACAGAAGGCCAAAGTACATCAAAACAGCAGCAAATGGTCTCCATCTTTGCTTGAGACTTACCGCCTGGCCATGTGGAAGCTGGGCTTGCTTGGGACACTCTGGTGGTAACCATTTTTCTCTTATCCTTCTCTCTTTACTCCTTCTTCTCTTAATCACCTTTCTTAATATTTTGGGCAACTTGGGGCCGAAGGAGTTACATTTTGCTAAGTTGTATGGGTTAGCATGTGCTAAGTCATAGCTTTGTGAATTGCTTTATTTTGGTTGCATGTTACCCTTAAAATTTTTTGCAAGATCTCTTATTTCTTAAAGTTTATCAGTAAAAGTACTCCTGAGAAAACCTGTGAAGCACCTTCTCTTTACGCTACTTCAAGGTATTAAAGAATCGAGTGTTCTTCTAAAGATTCAGTGGAAGAATTTTTTTAGTCTTGTATATTTTTGAGGTAAAACTCCTGGTTGAGATTGTAGCTCTAGGGCTGGGGTCTTACACACAGTCAATAATAATATGGATCTTCTAGAAGAGCTTCATGTTTTAATGGACATTTCAGGTCTTATCAAGATCAAGATAAATAAAGAATGTTAGAATGTGCATCCAAACATGTTTTAGTAGTTTGATTTTCATCCTTCACCTCTCTCACATAGATTTACACTTGGCTAGTACAGAGTTTTCATAACCAATAAAAAATAACAGTTCAAAAGGCTTTATTTCAGAGATTTTAATGTATTATCAACAACAACAAAAAAGAAGTTTTCTATGATGATGTGTTAGAGTACAGTCTTCTAAGACAGTGAATACTAGAAATTGAGGGTATTCTTTTACCTCAAATATTAATGGTCTATTTTTTCTGAAGCAGAAAGTTGCACATTCTGTTTCCCATGATGAATTAGGGTTGTTCAAAAGATCACTGTGTAGGGTGTATATATGTTGCCATGGATCATTACAGCAGTCTGTCATGTGAATGTGTGTTTAAATAAGTTTTGCAACACTTTATTTAACAGGTTATAGCAAATGGTGTACCTTATGGACATTGCATGTGGTATTACACTACTAATGACTTACTTATATTCATAGAAAACTGAAACCTATATACATAAAACCTTAATTCAATATTTTTAAGGTTCTAGTTTCTAAACACTATTAGATATTTCTTAATGACTTTCTGTTATTAAGAGAATTTGATTATAAGCCTAAAATATTTATTTAGCATCTTCCTAGTTTTAATATATAAAAGTAACATTTATGCTCTAGAATATGAAAATACAAGGATTTTTCTACTAACTCTCATCTATTTTAACCAATAATATGAATTTTTTATGCTAATTTGGTCTTGATACTAGCTATTGAATACAATTATTGCAGTAATAGTAATTTATGTATTTAGTTAGGAAGAAGTCTTCAAACGCATTACTGCCAAATTCCTATAATGCTTTCAAGTAGATTCCAAGTAGACATGAACCATGTTCCACTCATGAGGCCTTAACTTCCACCATCTATTAGTCTTTAAATTTAAGAAATTATCTATCTTGTTTGTAACACAACATATATCTGCAATATAACACTGATAATTTTATTTAGAGAAAAAAGCCAAATACTTTAGTACTACGATGTGTACTGCCTAGGTAGAGCCCCAGAGAAGTCATCAAGGTTTAGGGTGGTTAGATGAAGATGCTCATATACAGCCTTAGGGCTCTGGAATTTTATTTGGTAAGGGTATTATATTAAAATTCTGGTCAGTATAAGTTCTTTAACATATCAGCATCAGAGTTCCATGAAAGTTCAAAATTTTTCTCTTGAGGGGCAGTAATTTTGGCTGTAGTAATATATTGCAACATCATTATCATAAGTGAATATTTCACTCCCCACGAATTACTGTATAACTTATAGGAGTCAGATACTACTAAGTACACATCTATGTGCACTAACTCATACTTCAAAGTGTCCCATTTGTTACAATGGGTTCTTGAGTCTGTCCATCTAAACCTCAGAAATACTGTTCTATCTATATCTCAAGTAAAGAAAAAAAATAGAATGATGTATTCTTTTTTATAATTTTATTTTACATCATCATCATCATGGCTTGGCTTCATGAACGAAGATTTGGGAAGGGCTTTACCCATGCTTGCTGCAAGTACGCTGATGGCTCAAAAGGCCAATGCGAGATAGGCGAGTCTGGTTACAAAAGGCACAGCAGAAAGTCTCCATCAGCACTACTGGCAAGGCATGGTTCTTCCTGCATTGTCTTTTATCCTCAAGACTGATTCTGCGTGTGTTCTCAAAGGAAGCAGCAGCGTTATGGATGGTGTGTCTCTATTTCTTCCAAGTGGAGGCCAGAGTGGACCATTGATGGTGGTCAATATGGNACAGAGTTTTCCTAAAGCACTGTATGCCTTTGCTAACCTGTTGTCTATCTCTTTGTCAATCTTACCGTCTGAGGAAATGATGCTTCCCAGATAGCTGAACTGCTGGACTGACTTAAGCTGTGATTCACCTACGGTGATGTGGGGATGATGGAAGACTTCCTGAGGTGCAGGTTGATAGAGAACTTCTGTCTTCTTCAAGGTGACTTCCAGCCCAAAGAGCTCAGCAGCCTCTGCAAAGCAGGATGTTAAGTGCTGCAGAGCTATTTCTGTGTGAGCAACAAGGGCGGCATCATCAGCAAAAAGCAGCTCACGGACAAGGTGATTTAGGGTCTTAGTGTGGGCCTTCAGTTGCCATAGGTTGAATAGGCTTCCATCGGTACGATATCGGATGTAGATGCTGTTTTCTTCATTGAGGTCTGTCGTAGGCCTTCGGAGCATTTTGCTGAAGAAGATTGCGAATAGAGTTGGTGTGAGAACACAACCTTGTTTCACACCACTGGTTATTGCAAAAGGCTCAGAGAGAGCATCGCCATATCTGACTTGTCCTCACTAATCCTCATGTAGCGTGATGACCATTTTGAGGAACCTAGGGGAACATGCTAATCTTTCCAAGATCTGCCACAGGCTTTTTCTGCTCACAGTGTCAAAATCTTTGGTGAGGTCAACAAAAGTTACATAGAGTCCTTTGTTCTGTTCCCTACACTTCTCTTGCCGTTGTCTGAGCACAAATACCAAGTCTGTGGTACCCCTTTTGGCTCTGAAACCACACTGGCTTTCAGGTAGAAGTTCTTCTGCAATAGCAAGTACTAATCTGTTCAAAAGTATTCTTGCAAGGATTTTATCAGCAATGGAGAGCAAAGTGACACCTCGGTAATTTGAGCAGTCTGATTTTTCCCCTTTCTTCTTGTACAGCGTGGTGATGAATGCATCACAGAAATCTGAACAAGGTAGTTCACCTTGTTCCCAGCAACGCACAATGAGCTCATGAAACTTAACATGGAGTGCTTGGCCTCCAAACTTCAGATGGGATTCCATCAACCCCCGCTGTCTTGTTGGTTTTTACCTGCTGTATGGCCTTAAGAGTCTCTTCCATAGCAGGGGCTAGATCCAATTCATTTTTCACCAGTTGTTGTGTAATGTGCTTAATTGCTGAGCCTTGGACTACATGGTTGGCACTGAAGAGAGTCTGCAAAAGTTCAGACCATCGATTCAGGATGGAGGTTTTATCCATGAGAAGCATTTGGCCATCTGTACTGAGTAGGGGGCTTTGAACCTGGTGTGTGGGTCTGTACACTGCTTTCAGAGCCTCATAGAATCCTCTGTGGTCACCCAAGTCTGCACATAGTTGAGTCTTTTCTGCTAGGTTGACCCACCACTTGTTCTGGATGTCTCGAAGCTTCTGTTGCAGCTTGCATGCAAGCATGCAAGACGAAAGGCTGCTTTTCTGACATGGCAAGATGGCTGAGCGAGGTGTGCTTGGTGAGCAGTTCTGCTCTTTGTCAGCAATTCCTGAATTTCTTGATTGTTTTCATCAAACCAGTCTTTGTTTTTCTTGGAGGAGAACCCTAAGTATTCTTCAGAGGACTGCAGGATGCTGTTTTTAATATGCTGCGAAAGTGCTTCAGGAGAGGGATCTATGGGATGATCTTCAAGTTTAGTTTGGAGGTTTACCTGGAAGCTGTCTCTCACTGTGGCTGTTTGAA
>VWZF01001123.1:116127-166946 GCA_013396755.1 Sclerurus mexicanus
CATCTGCAGAATTGAGCATGGTTCTGGTTTTCCAACATATGATTGTCAGTTTGAATGCACTTTTGGAGGCAGGTGCATGCCTCTGTCTTTTTGTCTTTGTTTGTGTTTGACTGCAAAGAACATGTCCGTTGGCCACAGTAAGCCAACCAGGTGAAGAGTGGAGATGAGCTTCAGTTAAGTCACCTTTTCTAGGGCCCTCTCCATGTGGAGCAAGCAGTGCTCTCCTTGAAAAAGGCTGCTTGGTCATTCAGGATGCTGCCGAACCAGACTGTCATCTCCGGGTCAGTCTCGAGCGACCAATGTCCTGAACTGCCTGCATGCAGGGTCAGGCTGTGGCTTCCAGTGCACCTTATCACCTGCCATTTTGTTCCTCACCTGTTACTACAGGGCTTTGCTAAACCCTTAAATCCTGCACAATGGATTTTTTAGGTGAGGTGCAGTGTGCGGAGGACTGGCCCCACCCTTTACTCCTAAGGTTCATCTGCCAGGGCCTAGTGAGCTTGGGCAGTGACAGCGAAGTCCTCAGGATGTAGTTTTGGTTGGAGTATCCTTCTGATAGATGGATGGCCTTACAGGGCTAAGCAATCTCCATCTGCCCAGGTTTGGAGTTAGAGTTGTCCTTCTCCTAGGATGGTTTCCAGGGGGCTAGCGAGACCATCCTGCCTGTGGACAGACTTTGTCTGACCCTTCAGTTGAGACCTGACTAGCATGGGAGACCCTACTGGAGGCATGTACCACCGCCAGCACAGCTTGCAACCTCATAAGGGCACACAAGCTTCTCCTGCATGACAAGGGGGTGTCCGTGGAGAAGTTTTATTTTACACAGTAAGTAATGAAATCACTTTGTATATTTTGAACATGATTACATTACAATAAACATATATTATAAACACAAGACATGATCCTTACCAAATAATCCAAAGACTACAGTCACTAAGGCTGTTCTGATTTGTGGGTAAACAACACATAAGTAAGTCTTTGTGTTCTTACATTTATGCTGCCCAGTTATTCATACTGACGTGACATACAAAACCTACAGAGTGCTCTCAGTATGACTAGAGTGGTTTCCTACCTTGACCATGGTTTAAAATACTTAAAATGTATGCACAAATATGTATTTGTATCTTTCAATATTGAAAATAAAATATTGCAAAATATTGTGAAAAAATTTCAATTCCACTGGAAACTTATTGATGTTGTTAACAGAAAGGAGAATACATGTTGTTGCAGTTTTTTAGTGTTCCACAGATACTAAAAACCTAAGGACAGAAAATGCAGCTGGCTTGTGGGCTGATGAGAATGTTATGCCCAGTTTACATTATAGAGCATTTGTTACTTTTAAATCATAACAATATAGCACTGACAGTTGGCTAAATAACACAAACAACTTTTTCCTCACAAAACAATAGTAGTTGGAACAAGGTAGTTAGAAAATCACTCCATTTTTTTCTTTTCTTTTTTTTTCCTTGCTTTTCTTACAGCTTTTAGAAATACAGTGTTAATTCAACCTATTCTGCAATCAAGTAATAATTTTGGTTTTTATCAATGCTTTCTTACATCAGCACAGTCATGTTTTGGGGAAATTTTTAATCCTTTTCCAGGCCACTCTTGAGGAGAATGGATAAGGTTTTGAAGTGATTCATGCTGAACCTAACAGATCTGCGATTCTGTTTTGCTTCTTTTTCTCTTCTTTCTTTCTATGAAATCTCTGTATTATTCAGCCTCTGGTATTTCTTAGCATTTCTGTGAGACTCATAGAATTCTAAGCACATCAATCTTTAATATCACAAATAATTCACTTAGTAGTAATAGCCAGCTTTTCTACACCTTTTTTTTCTCCCCCCAATCATTAGACAGGGTACCACACATCTTCCATTGGAAATCTGGTTAGAGACAGAATGCATTTTATTTGGACAACATTTATTATCTAATGTCTCCTATTTTACTCAGTCTATTTCACATTCTTTGGGAGCACTAAAAGTACCCAGCATCTTTACTATATCTTAACTTTGAGGGTGGAAAGGTCACCAACAGTATTGTGTAATAGTCACTTATAGTCATTTCAGTGTTTGCATAATTTCTCATCTTTTTTTTTACAACTTGTCATTTTCTAATTTCTAAGCTGTTCCTTTATTTTACTGACAGCGGCTTGAATACCAAAATATGTAGTAGCATAGAAAAATTACATCCATGTTCTTTATCTCATATGAAGGCATTAGTGCATGTAACTTCTCTGTGTTTGGTAGTTCTATCCAGCATATTAAAAAATACAAACCTGCCTTATAACTTTATTGAAACTTTTCAGAACCCTATAGTTGCACAGCAAACAACCAGAATATAAACTCGGTCTCCATAAGATGGTTGCACAGTATTTTACTATTTAACATTCCTATTAATATGGTCTAAAAGCACTGTGAATGATATCCAAAATATAGCTTAAATTTTTAAAATTATAGTTTTTTATTCATTTAAACTGTTATAAGTAATATCTGAGTCTCATTATTTAAGTTAATTCACAAGTATATTTGCATTTTTTATTAAGATTTTTCATTTAGTTCTGTGTTTTGGTGGCTATGCTCCTCTCTCTGCTTCTACACAAATTTCTGTACCTAACTACTGCTTTTCTATTTGACTGAAAGCATAAATTTGATATTCCATAAACAAAAGTTTTGTTGTTAACCAGAAACTATTACATACACACAAAGTTATTCAGCACTGAAGAGATTTTCAAGTGACTTGAACACATCAAGTCTAAGAAAAATGTAAATGTAAACAAAACATTTTTGAAGACTTTACGGTCTGTTATTTAAATAGGCTTTTCTACTCTAGGAAAGACTAAGAAATAATTTCCAAACATTGTTATAATGTGCCCCCCCTTTTTTTTGTTTATCTCTTTTCATGCCACTTTATGGGGTCATGAACACTGAGTTAAGTATTTTCTTTCTTTCTTCCCCTCCCCCCCAAGTCTTTCTTAGGCTACCTTAATACTTGCTAGAGAATTTGCAAACTTTCATGGACTTCAAAGTAGAGGATAACAGTCTACATTAGAAAGCAGTGTACAGAAGAAAGATGGTGTTTCTATTTAATAAGTTTTCAAAATAAATTTTCAAAACAAATTAAGAAACTATAAAATACAATTTTTCTCTTAAATTGTCTTTGAATTTATAATACAGTAATGATATGCAATGTGAAATCTACTCCTGACATCCTTTAAAGTGTGTAAAATAATAATAAAAAGAAAGGTAAATTGGGGTTCTTTCTATGATGATTAACTTTTTAAACTTTAAGCACATGAATTTCCAAGTTGAGATTTAAGAAAAGTCCATGCATAAGTCTTTTAACAGAAAGAGCATTAAGTGACTGTGAAAAAACTAAGCATTTCTATGTCCATATTATTGCTAGAGAGACTCATGGAGAAGTTGAATAAATGACCTGTCTGAGGAGGTTCCTGAAATACCACCTTCTTTCTTCTGTAAGTCTTTTGTGTCAGCCTACAACACTATTTTACCTGTGCAGGAAAGAAAACATTATTTTGATCAAAATATAGTTAAGTTGTGAAATTCACTGCTGTAAGAGACTGACACAAATAGCTTACTAGTATCCAGAACGAGACTGGACACTAAAAATACAGAGGCTATCAGCATTGATCCTCTTGTTCCATCCCCTTTTAGCAGAATACAAGGGGGTAGTGCCTTAGGAGCCTAAGCTCTCTGTGTTTCCAAGAGCAACTCAAGCTGCTTACTTTCTAGCAGTGTTTCATCCTCAAAGTAATTAAACTTATTAAGTGTGGTATTCAGCTTGACATTAAGAAATTACATTCAGCTGCCCACTGTGCCTTTTGAGAAACTCAGGAGTATCCTAAATATTCTAGTTGGTCTGATAGATATGACAAAAATGTATAAGACAGCTATGTCTTTCAGGAATGCTCTTTAAGGTCTTCTTGGACATTTTCAATATCTCAAATGCCAATAGACATGAGTGCATTGAGTGCCTAAACATAGAGATCTGCTATGTGTGTTTACTTCATGTCAGTGTTTTCATGCAAAAGAGGTGCCTAAAAGTCTGATATAGTCAGTGTAAATCTAGGGCTTCAAAAGCAGTTGTTTCAGGGTGTTATGAGGTCCTCATGAGACCCCTTCATGTCCTCCTGCCCTTTGTGGATGACCTGAGAGCATGGTTGCTTCAAATTACATGATGTGCACTGTATAGGAACCCAGAAATGTCCTGAAAGTTTTCTCTGATAGTCTGACAAGGTCTCCTTGATATGTAACTTCAGTAATCTATACACATAAAGGCATTTGTCTTCTGCAAATCACTCCTTTTACATGGAGTTTAGTTTCCTTTCTTCTTGTTCCCTTTTCCACCTACTCTAGCACTCCTATTTTTACAATAGTGTCCAGCTTTGAAGATACCTTAAAGCACATAGGTTCAGACTACTTCAGAATGGGAGAGACCTGGAACTCACATACCAAATGGAGAAATGTTCAAAACAGTTTGTAGCTCACAAACATGTAGTGGTTTAGTTTTCTTGGTTTTAATCTGGGCCTTCCTTGGTAACCAGGTTATAACTAAGGAAGTATTCCACACCATTCCTTCATGTAATCAGGGGTATGTAAGATGGGGAGTTTCCTCCCTCTCTCTCTCTTCCTCTCGTGTGCTGGGGAGGACATCAAGTCTCTGTGTCAGCTTAGCTCTTATGTGAGCTGAGGCCTGTCGGAGAAGCTGGTGCCTCAGTCATTTGGAGGTGGAGATCTCTACTGTTTCTCTAGAGGGAAGGTACTTTTGGTGAGAATTTATTGTATTAGTTACTTACTGAGATTTTCCCTGAGTTTATGAGTATGGGAAAACTCATTTTGAGTGGAAGCATTTGTCTCCATGGTCAGTGAAGCGACAAATATTACTGTGGACAGTTTTCTGTCCATAGAAGTACTTCTTTCCGTTTCCTTTATTGCAAATGTAAGAGCTTGTTACCCTTAAAGCAGGTATCCTTTCTCTATTGTTAGATAATATACATAGATGTATATGTGTATTCTTTTAAAGCTGGCATGGTAAGCCCCATACAGCTCCTTTTACATTTCATCAGCTACAAGTGGCATGGAAAAAATGATGAGTGGTGGATAGTTGGTTCATTCTAATGTGCAGGTCAGTTCTAAAAAGTGAAAAAAAAAAACAAAAATCCAAACCAAAACCATCCTTGCCCTATTTAACAGCTAGATTACTGTATTATAGAAATGACACTGGTTACCCTGGATTGCATTATTTCAATGACATGACCTTTAGATTCTTCATCCTCTTTGAAAGGATCTTCCAAAGAGTAATGAAACATATTACTGTCTACTGCTTTGTCTCTCAGGAAAAAAAATAGTTTCTTTAATTTATTGCAATCATTTTCTCTGTGAAGTTCTCATGACAAGTTTCTGGTCCTTTGTACAAATACATTTGTTCTTGATTAATTACAGTTTGGGAAATAAAGTCATGTACTATGTTCTGCTGGCTCTAAATTCTGATTCTGCTACTTAAATTCACAGATACGTTGTATCTAGATGGTCACTAGGAATCTTAATTGTATATTGTTGTGTGAGTGTGTAGAGATCTCTCTGGTTTTTATTTTTTCTATGTAATAAAATAGTGATGTGATTTGCTTAGAATTATTATTTTAATGTTGCTCTGAAAATTATTTTGCCCCATTTGACTATTCAGGAACATGACTAAAGACATATACTACTGTGACTTAATTTTGGTATTAGTCCTTTTTTATATATAGATATTAGAACTTTTGACTTCATTTCTGTGACAGAATGGGGGAAAAAATTGCCTCTACTAAATTTTCACATTTTCCTAGAATGGATCAGTTTTGATTATTCTGAAAGTTTGTTTTTTTGGGTTTTTTTTAAATTTTTCTTGCAGGTAAGGCATAGACCTCACAAAACATGGCTATACTGTTGTAATTCAGAAATTGCTTCTGTGACTGTTCTATATTTTCAATTAATAAAAGTGCCATTTTAATTCATAAAAGAAAGCATCACCCTCTTTATTTTATTTACATGAGTACATCAACTCCTTTACGTGCAGATAATAATAATATATTATTATATATAATATTATAATAATTATTAATCTAAACTGTAAATATCCAGTTCTTAATTTTCATTTCATTGTTTTTCTGTCCATATTTTATCAAAACTGATTTTTTTAATAATCATAACTAAAGCAAGTAAATAGGAATGGTGGAAAGACATTATATATCTGCAAACACAGGTAGGAGCATTCCACCTCCATGTCTAGTCCTATGAAGGGAGTGCACCTTCCCTCTGTATTACAAGAAAAGACACTGACCTTTAATTGGAAAAGGTATCCATTGTCCAGCCACAAAGTATTGATAAAGCTTCTTCAAATCCTTTATTTGAAATTCAGAGTTGAAAATTAATTAAAAACAAAACAAGAAAAAAGCAAAAAAAGAAAAAAGCAAAAAACAAAAAATCCCCCATCAAATTGAATAAAACTAACACAGACCCAAGCCAAACAAAAGACAATAAATCAACTAACCAATGAACTAAAACCAACAACCAAACCACAAACTGTTGTTCTTTCCTAAGAAAATGTAATTTGATAATTTCATAATAGTGGTACAGAAAATGTTGATATGTTACTAACCTGGAAGACTGATAATCTGCTTCCCCAATCTTTTATGCCTTTGCTTTATCTGTACCAGAGCATAAATTGCTTCTAGGAAAAAAAGAATTTGGAAAAGTAAGTCTTTGGAAAAGGGAGAAGCAAAATTAAAATTATGTCCTTAAGAATGACTAAAGTTAAGTTCCATCTGATTGCTTTTGTGTAATTGAAAATAGTAGAAGATATTGTTTGAATATAAAGAAAGGTGGTTCTCTGAAACTGCCTGGAATAGTCCTTTTGATTTGCTGATACAAACTGACATTTTGCCTTGTGATAGTAGAACACTTTAATATAGATTTTAAAGGAAAAAATAGTCTCTTTTGAGTTAAGTTTTATGTAATTACTGATTGAATAACATGAACAGTTATTTTTGGATTTGTTTGTTTTCTCGAGTTCTTTCCTCACCAAAAAAAAACCCAAATAACTCAAACAAAAAACTTCCCACCCAAACAAAACCCCCAAAATTCGAACTTTGTGACTGCTTCTCCTTCCTAATTTTTGGTAACACATGTCCTCTTTAATTATATGTGCTTGTTTAAGGGAATAGTTGTCAACAAAATGTCTAAAATTTCAGACTTGGTTCACAAATATTTTTTTTTTCCTGTCTGGCATGTCATCTGAGAATGGATAAACCTTTCATAAAATACCTCTGCCTAGTGCCTTAAAATCCTGCAAAATAAATATGTACATATATAAAGACAGACAAAAAGTCATGCAAAAGAAATAATAAATATGTCAAGTCTCTTGCTGCCACAGAAAAAAGAGAAACTTCTGTTATTATCGTACTATGGCAGTCATCCACTAACAGAGCTGAATAATGCCAGCGGTCTACATGTAACATATCAGATTTTAGACTTGATTTTAAGGCTAGTAAGAGACATTGATGTATAGCGGGGAATAAAGTCTTCAGTGAGAGGGAATAATATAGAGCTCAAAGAAGGTTTAGAAAGATCAAAGGAGCCATTACTGGGCCAACATTCAAACACCAGCAAGGGAAATACGGTGTTCGTAATTCTCCCAGATGTGGAAAAAGCCAGTGAGGGGATTTATAATGCAAAACAAAAATCTTAAAATCAATAGGATGTTTTACTGGTATTCACAGCAGTGCCTGTAAAGTATGGGGTGGAGAGGTTAATTAACCTATTTAAAGTCTGTATTTTGAATTCATTTGAGGTTTTCTACAGTAAGCTGGAAGACCAGTTTACAAATCTCTCTTTGGGAGATAACAGAAGCAGGTATCAATAGCTTTGGACTGGTGCATAAGTGAATCAATGGCTATCTGGAAATCTGCTTTTAATAAGTCAGAAAACTTTGGTGATGTTATTTAATTGCTTTTGAATGGCAAAATAGATCAGGTATGTATTATCAACCTAATACAACACTTCAGAATTACACTGATTTGAAACAAAATAAAAAATTGAAATAAAAGATTGGGAACATACTTTCATGTTAATGTTAAGCATTTCAGCCATCTCTTAAATACAATAAGGTATTTTTAAATTTATATGTTTACCATAAATAATGCATATTTCTATAACGCATTAACATGTTATATATGCGTATCTATATTTTTATAGTAAATTATATATTTTTAGCAATGGGCAGAAACTGATGTACAGAAAGTTCCACCTGAACATGAGGAAGAATTTCTTTACTCTGCAGGTGACTGCACACTGAAGCAGATTTCCCAGAGAGGTTGTGGCATCTCCCTCACTGGAGATATTCAAGAACCATCTGGATGTGATCCTGTGCAACATGCTCTAAGGTGATCCTGCTTGAGCAGGGAGTTTGAACCAGATGACCCACTGTGATCCCTTCCAACCTTGCCCCTTCTGTGATTCTGTGATCTAAAATTCCTCATAAAATAAAAATATACCAACAAAAGTTGCAGTCAAATAGCCACCAAGAAACCTTCACATTAATCACACTCACTCAAGAAAATAATAAGGCTAGTTAATTACTGTTTGCATTCTGTCTGAAAAGACTGAGGATGTACTATGTCGCTTGTTCCTATGATTAAAAATATTGTAAGCCTGGTTTTACCACAAAGGAGAGATGGATTTTCTCCCAAGTTAGTATCTTCCTGGGCAGGGCAGCCTTTTCCTTTTATGAGAAAATGATTCCTATTCATATAAATCAGCATTTCAGAAAGAGACACATGGCAGTCCAAGTCTGCTATTGTGTGCTAAGAAACACAGTGAGATGCAGAATCTGTCTTTTTATTTGCTTGTGTGTGCACACTCTTAGAAAAGCAGAAGATTAATTAGATAGTGTGAAAGACTGAAATGTTAATGGTTAATGACTCAAACAATTGGCCATTAGCAAAAGTAGTGTGTGCTTTGCTCATAATGTCCAAAGTAAGAGGGTGCGAACATCAGAGGATGACCATGACAAATCAACTTCTCCTTTCCATTGCAACAAAATTGTTGTAAAATAGCACCCCCCACACACACACATATATGTATTTATAAACATTGATCATTCAATGTTTTTTCCCTCTAATCCACACCATGGGATCTATTAATAAGAACCTGAGTTATGCTCTCCTTTAGGGACAGATCATAACAGATAGTTAGCTTACCTTCCTGATAACATCAAGAGGTAGAGCTGTCCAGCACTGCTGCTCAACACCCACAGCAGAAAATCATGAAATAAGGTAAGATAACACAAGAGACTGCAATTAAAAAATAATAATAATTAAAAAAAAAAGTGAGAACCTCTTTGTCCTTAGAAGTCAAACATTTTCAATCCAAATTATTTGTATTTTCATCCATGTCTTCACAGTTTTGGGTGGCAAGGAACTTTGTTCCTTTTCAGAAAAAGCTAAGTTTTCATTGGAGGTTTCAACAAAATGCTTCTGATAATTTTCCCAGACTCTAAGATTCACCAAACAATTGCTTAGGGAGCAATTAGTACAAGGGAAAGTGTGTAATTGCTCCATTTTATAGGCTAAATCCTGACCATGCCATTTCAAAAAATTTCTTCAACGTCAGATTTCTTTAATCATGCTGAGAAGCACCTTGCAGGAATTTAAAAGACCCTGAAAAAACCTTAACTTTTATTTGTGTTTGTGTGTGTGAATGTTAAAAATATCAGTTCTAGCTTCCCTCCCTTCCTGCTTATTCTCTGCTATATGAAATATTTAATGTCAGCTCCTTCAAGATTTTGTTAAACTTCTGCTTGCGCTTTCTTTTTAAAAATAAGTGTTATCCCTGGCTGCTCTTGGAGAAAATAAAAATTTATTCTCTCTGCTTTTCTGATAAATTACGCATTTGAATGAATTTATTTACTGAGTGAACAAAAAAAAATTGTGTTGAGAATTTGATTTTTGCAGACAGAGAACGATCTTAGGTTTTTTTCAGGGTCTTCCATCTAGAAGTGGTAGATACATTCTTTCTAACAGACAGATTTTCCTTTCCTGCATAAAATTATGGTAAAATGCTTTGTGAAAAATTTCTCTCTGGAGATCAAAATAGATGTATTCTTCCATTGTGAAGCAGTGGAATGCCAAAAGAACTGACTGCAAAATGTCACGGCAGTCCTTGGGTTGTTGCAACCTGCACAGGTATTGCTCTATACTGTTTTCAGAGGGCTTGACTAGTGAATAAATAAATAGATTTGCTTTCTATTTCACAATAGTCTTCTACTCTTCATATCAAATTAGAAACGGATTAATGTTTTCGTGAATTACAGAATGAGGAAAAGTCAAGGCAGTGACTTTTGCACACACATTTTTTAAATGATGATTTTGTACTGTTTCTGTGTAGGAGTGGACTTAGACTATCAAGAATGGAAGAAGTCATGCCAGAAATGGATTTGTGAAGAAAAGGAAGAAACCAGCCAAAAAGCCTTAACTGAAGTTTTCACTGTATTGTAAAATGGATTCCCTGTCTTTTTTTTCCCTGAATCACCTTTCTTCGTCCCAAAACCCTTTGTGAGAATTCTTATCTCCCTTAGTATGCAGGAATTCTTTCTTGCAGTGCTAGGTGAAGTCCCCTTATTGGCCCTTAGTTAACACTTTCCCCATTGGTAGTAACACCCTTAAATACCTCTGACCATGCGAATAAACTCTCTGTCTCTCTCTGCACCCTCTCTGGTGGTCTCTGTGTGTCTCTCCCATGGGATATCTCAGGGACCGCATAGGCGGGGGTGGGGGTGGGGGGGCAAAGGAGGAGCATCCCCAAATCAGCTGTCATATTTCTAAAGCAGAAAAAATGAGTCCTGAAAGTGAATAAAGCAGAATGAATAAAATAAAATAAGTTAAAAACCCCCCTCTATACTTCTTAAAAGTTTCCACTTTCATTTACCTGTTTTCATGAGTTTCTCTGATCAGGCTTTTTTTATAAAAGGAAGATTGGCTTCTGTTGGAAGCCTTTGGAAATTTCCCTCCATCCTATAGAGCAGAGCCAATGAGTGCCAGCTCGGAGGAAAACTTCCTGCTTTTGAACCATTAAATTGCGCCCCTGCATGAAAACANTCCACTTCCCAACACCCACATCGTCAGGGGAAGGAAGAGAGCATGGACAGACTGAGGGGTGGTGGTGTAAAAGTGTTTCTAACCTGTTTCTATTTCTTAGTTTTAGTTTTAGTTTGTTAGTAATAAATTTAAGCATTATTCTAAGTTCTGCTTTGCCCGTGGTATTAAACAAAGCTCCTCTTTTGGTTGTTATCTCTAGCCGTAAATTCCTAGCTGGGAAGGGTTCCTTCCCTCTGGAAGGCAAAAAGTGGGGGGGAGAAAGGCCTTGAAACAGTTTTGCTGGACACCAGGCATTTATCCAGGATCAAACCACCACTCCTTTGAAGCTCTATTAGTCCTAATGAACTCCATGTGATCACCAGTGAGCATTAGCACCATGTGAGCATGTGAACACTAGTATCAGCCAGAGCAACAAAATGATTAACAGAACAGTGAAGATGGAGTCTCTGATCAACTGCATTGCCAGTGCATGGCAAGTGAACACAGCCAGAACATAAAAACCAGATCATTCAGACAGATTCCTCTGAGCATGCAGATGGCAAGAACAGAGGCCAGAGAGCAGCGAGACCTGATTGCTTGTCTGGATTAAACTAAACAGGAAGCAAATACTTGCAGAATGCAACTGCTCAAGCTCCTGGTCAAGGCAAATATTTCTTTGGAAGCTATCAGAGATCAGCAAACCATCCAGATTTTCTGGAATTTAATTTTTTGTTTTGTTTTATGCTTAGCAGAAAATTATTTAGAGAAGTAAGGACTCCAGATAGATCAGTTTGAAAAGAAATACACTATTTTGTTTTCTCTAAGGAACATATAAAAATTTTTTAGCATGTTGTATTGCAAGGGGTGCAGAAAATATTAATAGAAACAGTCTTCAGTCCTTTAGCTGTTATTATAAGAAAAATTTTGGAATAGAAAGTGATATATTCCATCTTCAGTTTTCCTGATTTTCATCTTCACAGAAAGAGTATTGCTTTTGTATTTCATTTATTCTGTGCTTTGTTTGCTTGGATTTTTGAGGAGATAACTGGAGTAATTGTGCAAGGTAGAGATATAACTTTTCTTCCTCACTGATAACACGAAGCAGCAATTGAAATGGCACCACATTTGGTTTTATGTTGACAGAACAATTCCACATAGAGTTCTGTTTTCTGCTTTACTACCAGTTTGAGTACAGAAGTCATACTGTAGAATAGTAGAGCAGGAGTACAAGGAAATTCTCCAGGGTAATTTGAAGGTTTTTGAAATATCTCCACATACATGGGGGTGGGTAACCTGTGACTCAATATTTACAGCTATATTTGCTGTTCTGATAGACATTTTCTTTAATCAAATTAAAATTTGTTTAGAATAATTATTTACTGTAAAATACTTTTAGAACTATATTCAAAGATTACCAAACACGACATACTTATATGGGGAAGCAAATAGGAACCAAAGTAGAGGCTTAGTTCTGGGGTGAATTCTATTAATATAACACTCTCATGGGCATACTATGTGCTTTTGGGAAGTAGCATTATACACTAGTAAGGACAGTAATGTGGCAGTCACAGGCTTCCATATAACAAAAAATAACTGAATTTGAATCTTTCTTGTACTGTCAGATATTGCCTAAGGCTCAAACAAAACCTTGACATTCAGGCTACCATTCTGTTTCCTGTAATAACTACCTATATGTTTTACTGTATCTTTATGTTTCCTCCCGTAAATATAAACCATTGGCATATTTCTGTGTTCTTCCTTTTGCTTCCAAACCAGTCAAGGGACCAGTTTTCATCAACATGAAAACATATTCAATTACCTTCTCACACAGCACAGAGCCTTAGAAAAGGTGTTGTAGCTACCTTACCATGTTATCAGCATCATCTTCTTGTAACAGACTTAAAAAACATTCCTAAGACTGTAAATAAGCATAACATTTTCTATTTTCTTCCTTCCAAAATTCTGTTTCACTAGATGGCTGTCTCTACTTTTGCAGACACAAAACAAACTCTCCACCTGATTTCTGAATCTTGGATATTAAAGCTGTTTATCGAGTTACATGTGCAACGGGAGTATTTTCTGCATTTCATCATAACATTTAAAAGCAGAAACACTAACTCTTTTTGTAACTGGAAAATATCTACATACTCTTCTGATGAACAAAATCCTGCATTGTTCCAGAATGCAAGGTAGTCTGGAAACCAGGATGCTCTTGAGATGGACCTACAGCACCATTTTCATCACTATTCTCCTTCTCCTCATTACTATTGTCACATCCTCATCCTAAAACTAGCTACCCAACCACAAGCAAGATTTCTCTCTGCAGTACCACATTTCCATGGCAAAAACTCCAAAGAACATGCTTTGCTATTTTCCTTTCCAGCCCCTTTTTTTCTTTTTTCATGAGAAATCAGCCTGCTAGTAAGCAGCATTATACTGAGATGTCCCACCCTCAGTACAGTTCTCAGAATGAAGTCTGAGAAAAGGTATTATCACCTTAATGTTTTCATGAATAATGTCAAGACAGGGTTTATTTCTTGTTTGCTTGTTCAGTTTTATTTGTTTGTTATTGTTTGGGGGCTTGTCATGGTGTTTGTGTTTTGTTGTTTTTTGGTTTTTTCTTCTTTTGAGGCCCGGGGCAAATGTTGAATCCAAGAATAAGTGGATAGAAAGAGAGATGGTTATTGCAAGGATGAAGTGGAGCTGATGTATAACTGCTGCCTCATAAATATATATTGCAGCTGATGCAAGGACTCTAAGGGAGATAGCTGGACTGTCCAGCTGTACTAGACAAGTTCTCCAAAGGCTGCTGCTTTCTATGTGCTTATACTGAAGATGAACATTGCTCTGGTCGGGGACTGCATACAACATTAAGCAGTTAAACCAAAGTTCAATCACACATTGAAGCTAGCATGAACTATGATTTCAAAGGTGGCAGTCATGTTCTCGAGCAATCTGAAAGTTGGACCACTGGACTAGCTATCTGAACTCCTTCAAAAGTTAGCAGAAAATGAGTGGACTGAACCAGTCACACACAATAATCCAACCTGAATTTTTCAACACCAGACTAAAATTAGACAGTCAGGCTGAATCTGTAACATGGTTGCTTCAATTTCTGAGGAACTAATAAACCCTATAAAAATATTTTTAAAAAAGTTTTTCGCAAATGGCTTATATTCAAATAAGTATTGTATATGAGCAAACTAACACAGAACATTTGCTTTTGAGAAAAAGTATTTCCCAATTTTACATTATTTTTGGCTGGATTTAATTGTAATTCCTAGAGCTTTTAATTTACATCTTTAGGTTTGAAAAGTTAAAAAAAAATGGAATTTTCCATACATCAGAAGCATTAGCTATGATCTGAAAATATCACATGAAAGAAACAAAGTAGATGATAAAATTACCAGTTTGTCTAAGAAGTTTAAATTGTGTGAGTTTTTTTTATCTCAGCTATTTTTATAAGACACAAAGAGCTGAAATTTATCCTAAATCAAGAATCTCAAAAATCTCTGTTTGAGAGCACATTTGTAAAACATGAAGGGTTTAAACAAAGAAGTTCTCTAGCAATTACTGAGCTAGCCAAAACAAGAAGTAGTGGCAATATTTTTTAGACTGGTTTTAACAAGAGGTAAGTAAAAACTTTTCTGTCATCTCCTTACTCTTCCCCCTAAAAATTCATATTCCTGAAATGAGTACTTCCAGTGACTAGAGTCTGTGGTGCATATTGAAGCTCTAAAGATTGAACAAACAATGGAAGAGTCAAGAGTTAAAAAAGGATAAGGAAAGAATAATAGACTTTCAAACAGAGGCTGAATGGACAAGTCCTTTCAGAAATTATTTTTGCTAAGCAAACATCTAGGCACTGTTTGGTGTACTGGATTGACTGGAATTAGAAGTCAAGGTGGATCTGACTGAGCTACAGGTTAATAGCTAATAGCAAACATCCATATTCACTGTGATGGTAGGAACAGAGGAAACATCAGAATCCAAAGGAAGCTATTTGAAAGTATCTTGTATATGTCTTTGACCTCTGTGTAGTAGTAAGTGGAGAATCCACAGTGACATATTTAGATATCAAATAATCACATTCAGTTACTGTTTACAATATAAGACTCAGTTGTGAACATACTCTGCTGCCTGCAAAGAGTCTGACAGCTTTAGCACTTCTTATCTAGCCCTCTGTTCCTGACTTGCAGTGTGAGGTTTAAAAGATGGAAGAGATACTGCTTGGATCATCTAATTTGTCTGCACTCATTACAATTTTCCTTCTCTGCCTCTAAAAGCACTGAGTCTTAAAAAGTTTTAAAAAGGGAATCCTTGAAGCACTGAGGCTTATCTAGAAGACTAACGGAGACTAAAGCAGCATTCCTCATTAATTGTAAGTCCTCAGTTCTGCATCCTTCTCTTTAAATTTACCAGTAGAGCTCATTGTTGCTCAGCTGGGGAATTAATGAATATACAGTTTTATTTTTCAACAGTGTAGCTCCATCAGTTACCATTTTAGGTATTTATATAATTATTTTATGTAAATGATAACTTATTTTTGTGTATGAATGTATGAACTGTAAATAAATATTGTAAAAGTTATTCTGGAAGGTTATGGTCAGGACACATTACTGAACAATCGTTTCTTTATTTCTACTGTCCACGCTTTCAGCAATGAGTCCTGAAAAGTGGTTTATACTTTCCCGGTCTGATGTCTTCTTAAAAGTGTCATGAAAACATGAAGAACGGAGGAAGGGACAGAGGGAGGGAGGAAAGGATGGAGGAAGGAAGGAAGGAAGGAAGGAAGGAAGGGAGGAAGGGAGGAAGAGAGGGAGGAAGGGAGGGCCTCCGACGGGGAGGGCAGGGGAAAGGGAGAGATTNGGAGGGAGGGAGGGAGGGAGGGAGGAAGGGAGGGAGGGAAGGAAGGGAAGGGAGGGAAGGGAGGGAAGGAAGGAGGGAGGCAAAAATTTTAGCATTATGGAGCACTTTGCACTAGATACATTCAGTAAATATGAAAACTAACAAACAAGAGTGCTTCAAATGTTGCACTTTTCATGGAAACACCACTGTTTAATTCAGGACTTTTGTCTGTATGGTTGCACAGCATATATAGATCCCATTTAGGCTGCTTCTTGCCTTTTTATGCATTCATTAATGGGACAGATGGTGCAAATTAGCTTGTCTCAGCTATGTCAAATCCTGACTTAACTAAAGAGAACCTAGTAGAATCAGAAATGGGAGAGCAGAAGGAAGAGGTATTTAAAGTGAACTCAGAGAATGAGGTTTATTTTAAAGTCTGCCTTAAAAAAAAAGAAGAGGCGTTAGTAATTTTCAACAAAAAAGACTTTCATACTTTATACACACATTCCCAAACCTTGTACTTAGTAGCATAAAATTTTACACTTGATACAAAAAATACTTAATCTGTGTAGTTATAATAATTTTTATTATATTTATCATATTTATGGATTTCAATGATAATAAGGTTTAAATGGTTAACTTAACGACAAGGATTTAAAAGTTTCTACTACACTTGAAAAAAATCCTCTAATAACCTCACACAGATAGTTAAAACTACAAAACTCTTTTCGATACAAACTTGCTTGAGAAACAATGTTTTACAAAGTCCATAAAGTCACTTTGCTCCTCTTCCCCCAAGAGAAAGATGAATGAAAAGTCCCTTTGAATTCTGCTCTTTTGTTTTCCTTATCACCAATCAACAAATGAAGGCAATCTAAATTAGCTATTCATGAGCAGCTATTACAGAAGAAGTATTCCTGAACAAACACATGGGAAAACATTTCTTACTCTAGAATATCTGTACTTCATTTTTACTTGAAATAATCTGTCTTTGATCTAAATGGGAACAAATCACTCCTGCTAAAATGAAGCCTATGGCTTGGACTCTTGGAAAATGATTATTGAGCTTTATAACTTAATAGGAAACATCTTTAAGCATAAACATGCCAATATTGCAATAGCTGTAGGCAGTGTATTAGCCCAACAGCAAATAGATCCAAGGCAGTGGAAAGATTTAAAGGTGTAGAGCAGCTATATTATACACAGTTTCTAATCAATGTGAGTTCAAACTGTGAAGCAGAAATGGTAGTCAAAATGTAAAAGAAAGGAGAAAGAACAAATGTCAGGCTCTAAAAACAGGACTGAGGCCAACGAACTTCTGTATAAACCCAGTGAGGCCAATGAACTTCTGTATAAGGAATACCAAAACCACGTTTTTTTTGCCATACAGCATTAATTGAGAATGTATTGAACCTATCACAAGACTCCTTTCCTAGTCTGGCTTTTTAAATATTAATTTCAAACAATGAGGTTGAACTAAAACAGTTATTTACCATGTTCTCATTCATTGCTAGTGGATAACAAAAAGGGCAAAACTTCTTAAGTCACCATATAACTGCAGATCAATGATCTCTTTTTCTCCAAAGGACATGAAACTATTGATACTTTTAAGATAAACCATTGGAAATATTTGAACAAGAGCAATATAAGGCCTTTGTATATTATAGAGTATTAAAAGTCAAATAGATGCCACACTGATTTCTAAATTTCCTTTCACATTACCTGTTTTTGTGACTAATCTATGTCCAGTTAACAACAGAAAGTCTGTGAAGTTGAGATTATTTTCTTGAAAATAAAATAATAATAAAGAAAACAAAATTGCTCTTATTTACATAATCATTGCTCTAGGTAGTCAGCTATTACTTCTAACTGTGGAACTACATTATGCTTGGTAATACACACAATTTCTTGATTCAGAAGTCCTCTAATTGCAACTACCAAAGCCTTCTGTGTAATCTCAAAAGCTGACATCACTTCATCTGGCCCTGAAATTTCATTCATCTCTCAAAATATAGCTTGGAACCTTCTAAATTACTTGACCTTTATTATTTTAATTTTAAAACATCAAAATTGTACCTGATTAAAGTGATCTGTTACGAAAGAGCTGTTATCTTTTTTTTTTTGACCTCTACCTCTTATACCTTCACTTTCAAACATATAAATATATTGCAAGAGATAATAGCCATGAGGCAGAACAACATTGAAAAGATCTATGCTTCTCAAACTACAGTAAAACAAGGAAAATTAGCTACTGTTTGCATAAAATAAATTTGATTAAGAGACTTGATATGGTCCATTTTGTTTACAGAAAACAGTTACTGAAACATAAACTAGGTTAAGCTCAAAACTAGTGAAAACAAAGGCAAAGAGAGTTTAAACACAATTTAAAACAGCAGAGATTTCTTAAAAGCTAAATCTCATAAACTTTCAGGGAGTTAAGCATTACATTTGAAGTTTATGAAGTCTTTAAAGAACATTAGAAATCTGAATGTTTTGGGAAGTCATCAATAAATATACTTTTTGTCCTTTCTGAAATTTATCACTGACTATATCACCATTTTTTTTTCAATGAACTGTGTGCTAGATGGAATTTTCAAAGAAATAATAAGTCCTTAATGGTTGTGATGGAAGAATGGGGTGATTAAAGTCATTATATTGTAGAGTAGGTGCAATTTTCCGTGAGAACTATCTACTTTTGTCCCTCGGGTCACCAATACCTTTCAGTACCGTACTCGCTAGTACCTTTCAGAGTCCATAGATGAAACACAAGCAACAGTTTGTGTGATAGATACTGGTTTTCCTATAAGAGTGCCACTGCTATTAAATTTGAGCTTATTACCTCAGGTAGCAATGCATTTGATTAAGCTCTTGAAAACTTTACAATAGTAAACATAAAAGTTTGGTTTGTTCCTCCAACTAGTTCTTTTGCATGACTCTATTTTCAATAACATTACAGTCTTTTTGCCCAAATCCTTTATATAAGTGCACTGGTTTCACTAATGGAGTTGTCTTTTGTTTGCTGTTGATTTTGGTTTTTTGTTTGTTTGTGTATTAATTTTTTGTTGTTATTTTGATTATTTTTTTTCCCTTGCTTTCAACAAATCCTGATTATGGATGAGCTTTTGTGCACAATCATGCTGGAATAATTTTCTTTTGTAAGGATAGCAGCCCAGTTAGTAAAGGAAAATTAATCAATACAGATTATAGAGCAAAACCCCTTCATGTTTTAGTTTAGTAGAGAACCGAGTTACTACTAGAAAGGAGTAATTTGATTGAATAGTTCATCTTCCATAATAGGAAAAAAAATAAAATAGTTCAACCACCTCAAAATTACATAGTTTTTTAAAAAGTAGCTGGGATGAATCTTTACAAACAACTATTTGTAAGAGCATGTCAGCCACTACTTCAAGGCTACGAAGTGTCAGAGGAAAGCCTGCTTGCTCCTCTTTAAGAAGACTGAGCATTTTGCAAAAGACAGTACAACTCAGAGTACAGATTTCCATTCAGACCTACATTCAGGGATGTGAGGGACATGTTTTTAGGTGCTCTTCCACCACAGCAGGAGAGGGGTAATAACTACAGTCATCTCTCTGGCTTATTGATCACTGACATATAGTAAACTCCATGGAAGTTTTGAGGTGTTGCTGACTTACAAGTCAAAGGAAAAAAAAAAAATCAGTGATTTCATTCTATTAGTTTTCTTATGCAATTTTTATTAATTTTATTTTTGAAGTGCTTTTCTTGCTTTCAATGAAGAAAACTTAAGTCACAAAAGCAAAGAAAGAGTCTGAACTTACATCTGTGTTTTATTTCCTTCAGAATTTCCAGCTATCATGTCATTGTTGGCATTTAATTTCTAGGAATAATTCAGAAAAGATGTCTTTTTTTAAACCATGTACAGAAAAATAGAAGTGTTATGGATCAATTGATAGAATTAGAACCTTAGTGAGCCTTTTGGAAAAGGTATGCTTTTCTTCTGCTGATTTATTTTCCTTTTCTTCTAAAATAGCATATAAACCCTTCCAAATTATCATACAGAACTTCCTATATAAACCACTACTGAAAAATTCCTTTTTGCTCACAAAGTACCAATGCAGTTACTTAAGATTTTAAAGCATCAGATACACATCCTCAATTATTTTTAGCTCCATGTGTACGCATTTTAATATTTACAAAGATGAAGATGACAATAAATTTGGGGTTGATTTGTTGTGTTTTGATAAGCTCAGTGTGATTTCAACTTGACAGAAACCAGCAACTTAAAAACTTCTAGTAGTTTGTTTACTCACCCATTATCCCAAAGCTAATTACATAAAGGGTATTGTGTGTTTCTCAGGCAATAAAAACAACATCTCTTAATATATTTGAACTAACAATGGCACACCACACTGTCCTTGCATAGAGACACACCTCAAACCTTTGTGAGTTAGATCAGTCACAGTGAAAGAAAGATGGTGCATAGCTAGTCATCTCCATGAAATTTTATTCTGGGTTCTTCTGTCAGCAGGTCACTTAAAATACAACTTATCAGGTTACAACACATCTTCATTCACAAGACACAATCTGTATTTGTGCTCTTGTGTAGGAGTCCAGGAATTTGAAGATGGGAGAAAGGACATCAAACCTTGGACCTTCAGTAGGGAAGAGACTGATTTTTTAAGAGTTTGGACTGTTTTACCACAAGCGTTTCAGGTTTTATATTGTGTTTCTCAGTTTATTGTATTATTCTCTATATTTTATATTGTAAATTCTGGAAAATTCCCTCATCCCTCATGGCACTGAACCTTGCCCTCTCATTGGTTGATTTTTGCTGCATTACAGTAGTTTTCCCAATATGGTTATCCCAACCCTCTATTTTGCACACTCCTCCCTTTCTCCGCCCTTTCTCCACCCAAGTTACACCCTCCTTCTAGAGAGTTCTCAACCTGCCTTATATAAAGCGGGAGCCATCTTAAAAAAATGCTATTTTTATCTCCGAGAAGTGTGCAGATCCTTCTTTCCCAGCATGGAGCTGCACTTTTGGTCTGTGTGCATAGGTAGCAGGTTATTCATGTGATCTTGAGAATGTTATGCAGCAACAGGAAACCAAAAGGAAAAAAAAAAGTTAAAACTAAAGCTGATAGGAAATGCAGAGGTACTGGTGTTGCACAGTATGTTGACCAATGGGAAAAGGATTTTGTGTCAACCTAATTAGACAACAGACTAACTATAAATCTATGCTTAGATGTATAGATTCAACTAAAAAAGAAAGTAAAGCAATACATTGCTCAACCTTTTCATATCTGCATGTAAATTATTAACAAATTGAGAAGACATGGGTCTTTTTAAGCACTATAGATAGTATTTAAAGAGATTTAGAGAGTTCTTTAGAAATAATTTTCCTTACTGTCTGAAAATATAAAAAAGGTATTTGACTGAATGAATTGCATTTAAGTTTCTGAGGAACTGTGAGAGACCTGCTTTCATATCTCACTGGATTGCTTAATTATTGTGGCCCAGAGTGCACATGGCCGTATCAGGAACGAAGGGGCTGGGCTGTCAATTTAAAAAAGGCCTGCCTGGTAGCCCACCCACACCACTGATTGACTATAGCACCCCTCACTTTGGCTAGGAAGGCACTCAGTGGTTAGGGAATCAAATGCCCCACCTGGGAGGGGTAGCCACTGTAGACAAACCATTTAAATAGAGGCACAGAGGGAGTCCATCTGATCCTGCCTTATCTCCTGGAAGCTGCCATCATGTGACCTCTTAGTGGTAACTCTTTTTCTCTTCTCTCTTTCATTCTTGAGCCCTTTCTTCTCTCTCTTATCTTTCTCTTACTTTACTCTTTTCTTTCTCTTATGGGTAACTTAAAACCAATTTTACTGAAGTTGTAGGTGTCATGCGCATGGTACTTTTGTGGAATATTTCTCCTTGGTTGGTTGTTACTTCTGTGAAACCTCTTGCCAAAATGCTTTTTTTCTCACTGAATTAAGAAAGTTCTCTTGAGAAAAAGTATGTAGCTTTTTCTCTTTACGTGATTCAAGGTATCAAAAACCATAGGCTTTGCAAGAGTTTGGTTGAGTGAAAATGCCCAGTAAAGCTTGAGGCTTTCGGAGTGGTGCTTTACAGCAACATTAGATAAATGAGTATGTGTAAAACAACATAAAAACATATATATATATATACATACACACATACATTTATAACTATTCTACTGACATCTCTTTCAAAATTTTCTAATGTGCAGATTGGATTCCTCTCTGCCAGCTTCCCCTACTTCCAATCAGTCTTTGTTAGTTTGGGATTTGGAAATATGTTTCATTTTTACAGGGGGGAAAAAAAAAAAAAGGAGGGAGAGAATGTTAGAATCATAGAATATCCTGAGTTGGAAGGGACCCACAAGGGTCATTTGATTCCAGCTCCTGGTCCTGAACAGGACAAGCTCAGGAATCGTACCATATGCCTGACAGTGTTGTGCTGGAGGGCTTTAGAGCTTGCCGTGTATTCCAGGAATGACACAATAGTCTTTTCTAGACAGATGAATCCTTGTTGAATAAATCAAAATTTTGATGCCTCCATATATAAGGTTGATATTGATTTTTGTGTACCATTGAATTAATTAGCAAAAATCTTAAATTATTGCTTTACTATTATCAGCAGTCATGAGATCTTTTGAACTAAGTAAATTTTTGCAAGTATTTGTAAGAGATACGCAGGGAATCTCCTTAATAAACACTCAAAATTATTATGAAAGACAATATTTACCCCCTTGTACTACTGCTGTGAAACAGCATAATAAATTGGAACAGGTTGCAGTTCACTAGGTGAGATAGACTGAAAATCCATTAGATTAATTACTTCTCATAAGTATAATTATATTTACAGTATGCTACATTTCTAGATGTCTAATGGGCTTCAAAGAAGTGCAAGGTATAATTAAAAACTTTATCTGTGAAGGCAAATCACTAAGCTTAAAAAGAAAAATTCTTCCAGGCAAGACAGGCAACAGCAGGCTTCATTTTCCTTAATTTGTAACAGTGTTATCTAAATGAAGAGCTCATGTTCTGCAAACCATAGCTCACACTGAAATTACACCATGGTTTACCAATGAAAAATATATTTGAGAAAATCCATAATCCTTTCAAATGGATACTTTCTTATTGGATCTGAGCTGAAGGCACTATTGTTTATAGTGAATAAATATCTGATTCAGCAGTTTCAGCAAACTAAAAATGCAATGTCATATGTTATTGAATTTGCATATATGGAATAGTCATGAAGAGTAGATAAACTTGTATTGAAGGACAAAATATAAGTTAGTTTAATCCTGAACATTGACTTAAAAGAGTACAAGAATATAAAACAGAGCTAAAGGGAGTTTGAGAGGTCAACTATAGAAGGAGACTTACTCTGCCTTAAGATGGAAGTCTAAAAGTTCATAGTATGAATTACATATGCTAAAATCTCTCTGCAATTAGAAGAATGAAATACAAAATACACGCTTACAATGTATTACACTCCCAAGAGAAAAAAAATCAGGCAAGTATCTCCATCTCATTAAAGCTGTAAGTCTTTAAGGTGATTGTATGATATATTTTGGATATCTAACATTAAACAAGTTGAATCTCAACTCTAAAAATCATATCCTATTACACTGTTGACCAAATACTCCAAAATATTTTTTGTCATATAATTGTCTAATCTGATAAATCCACTTCAGTGGATGAAGCTAGAGTTCAGCTCACTAGGTCTGGATCAAGAGAGAGAAACTGTGTACAGTGACACAGGATATTATCAGCTCTACCACCATCAGCTCTACTTGAATTTCATCATACTTGAGGTGATAGTTTCCCTGAAATCAATCCCTCTATTTCAATGACAGTATTAAATACAGTAATATTTCTGAATGTAATCCATGTAATATTATATTTTCAGTTGACCACAACTAAACCTGGTGTCTTATTTGGAGACTTTTGAATTTGCATAGTTACTATTGTTTTGAAAGGAAGTTGGAGATGAAGTATTTATTGAAGAAAAAATAATCCAGAATAGAGGAAACTGTTTTGGTTTTTTTTTTTTTTTGTATACAAATAATTAACAGATGACTGTGATAAACAGCAGATTAAGGAAACACCACTCACACCCTCCCAAAAAAAAAAACAACAAACAAAACCAAGATCAAATCAGATGCCTTTATTTCTAAACTTAGCAATATTTCTTCTCAGCATTCTCCTTTTTAAGGGAAGTATTGTAACATTCAATATATTTATTTGCCTTATAATCAGTCCTTTCTATTGTTTAGAGCTGCTGAATGTGTTTTATTTTGAAAGTAAACTTATCCATTTAACTAGAGACAATGCAGGCCATTGATGTTGCTCCTTCTCATAAAACTGTCTGTTAGTTACAGTTTAAATTGACAAGCAATTGACCTCCTTATGTCCCTCTCAGGAAAAATGTGAAAGCTGACTTAACCAGGTTAAGATATGCAATCATATTGATGTGAGGGTATGATTTAGCATCTGATTGCACATGAATGTCAGATGCATTTAGGATGAGCATCGAAAAATAGAAGATACAAAAAAAGGGCATCCTTCCCATAAAAAATATTTGTTGCTCTTATTTAGGGTTCTCCTATGCAACTATATTTTATTTTTGCAGTGATTTTCTTAGTTTTAATGAAGAAAATATAAGTCACAAAAGGAAAGAAAGAGTCTGAACTTATATTTGTGTCCTATTTCCTCCAGAATTTCCATCTATCATGTAATTGTTGACATTAAATTTCTAGGAATAATTCAGAAAAAATCTGAAAGATGTCATGTTTTAAACCATGTCCAGAAAAATTAATAGAAATGATATGGACCAATTGATATAAAATTAGAACCTTAGTGAGCCTTTTTGAAAAAGAAACAATAGATTTTTCTGTTGCCTTGTTTCCACAAATATGTTTAAAGCATACTCTGCTCCAAGCAAAATTAAGGAATAGATATTAATAAAGAATTTGGTTTATTATTTCAGTTTGTGGGGTCTGTTGCTACTGAGAATACTTTCTTTTCAAGAATAATGAACATTTAATGAGAAATCAATGCTGGTATGTTTATTTCAAATTTAGGTATTGGTATTCTAATTTATAATGCTTAACTTTGAAAACAGTCATTTGAAGAAGCTTATGATTAACTTCCGTGTAAGACATGGACCATAGAATAAAAGCCATTAATTGAGAAAGAGTCTTAATCTGATAAATTGACACAATGTGTGGAAAATATGAATTCTAGACCTAACAGTTGTTGATACAAATATTCTTGACTGAAAAATTGCTTCAAACAGGTCTCTTCCAGATTTGAATAAAATTGTAGAATCATAAAATCTTAAAATGGCTTGGGTTGGAAGGGGCTTTAAAGATTATCTAGTTTCTGATCTCCTGCCATGAGCAGAGCCACCTTTCATTAGACCAGGTTGCTCAGAGCCCCATCTAACCTGGCCTTGAACACTGCCAGGAATGGGGGGCACTACTGCTTCTTTGGGCAATGTCTTCCTTTGTATCACCACCCTCACAGCAAATAATTTCTTCCTAATATCTAATCTACACATACTCTCAGTGTGAAACCATTCCCCCTTGTCCTGTTACTACATGCTCTTGTAAAAAGTTTCTCTCCATTTTTCTTGTGTGCTCCCTTCAGGTACTGGAAGGCTGAAATTAGGTAATTCCTAAGTCTTCCCTTTTCTAGGCTGAACAACCCAAACTCCTTCAGCGTTTCCTCATCGGAGAGGTGCTCCGTCCCTCTAATCATCTTGGTAGCCCTCTGTGAGATTTGGGATTTGTGTCCCAGTTGGTTGGTTGATTGTTGGGTCAAATCAATTGTCTTGTCTCTATGTATGCATGGGAGGGAGGGGGCCAGGCCTGTCCACATGGTAGGGCCTGCAGCCAACATAGCAAAGTGTACGGAGCACACACGGCACACATGTGGCTGGCATGTCGATCAAAAAGGCCCACCTGGTAGACCACCCACACCACGCCCCCTGGAGCCCCTGATTTGCTATGGCAGCCCTCAAGTGGGCCTGGAAGGCACTGAGAGGCCAGTGAATCAGATATCCTGCCTGGGAGGGGTGACCATAGTAGCCAGCCATGAAAATTGAGGCATGCAGAACCTCTATCTGGTCCTGCCTTCTCTGCTGGAACCTGCCATAATGTGACTGTTGGCAGTTACTATTTTTCTCTCTTTTTCTTTCTTCGCTACAACCCTTTGAGCTCTGCCCTTCACCCAGCATGCCATGCACCTGCTCATCCCACAGCTGAACAGCTTGTGCAGAAGGATGTTGTGAGGGGCAGTATCAAAAGCCTTACTAAAATCCAGTAAAAACTTCATCCACTGCCTTCACTTCATCTACGGATGGGTTATTTATCATAGAAGAAAAATTCGTAAACAGGACTTTCCATTGTGAATCCATGTTGACTGTGCCTGATGATTTAATGATCCTTTAAATGCCTTTCAGTAGCACCCAGTATAATCTCCATAATTTTTCCAGGAACTAAGATGAGACTAACAGATCTGTAGTCACCTAGGTCTTCACTCACACCTTTTTGTAGATTGGAATAACATTGACTGGAGTCCAGTAATCAGAGACCTCCACAATCTCCCAAGACATTTGGTAGATGATTGAGGAGGGTCCTGCCATGACATCTGCTATCTCTTTCAGTACTCTGGGAGGAATCCCATCATTTCCCATAGACCTGTAAACATTCAGCTGATACAGCTGTTCCCTGACAATTTAATTGTTCACAAATGGAACTTCAATGTTCCCACACTCACATTCCTCTGCCTCAGGGGATCAGGCATCCTAATATCTATCAATATTATTAAAAATTGAAATAAAAGGAAAAAAAGCATGGAACACCTCCACTTTTTCTTCATACCTGTTAATCAGACGAACATCTTCAACAAGTGTCAGTCCTATGTTTTCTTTAGACCTGCTACTGCTAATAACATACTTTAAAAAGCCATTCATATTATCTGAAACAACACTGGCCGGTTTCAACTTTGAGTTTTAGTCTTTCATGTCTTTGCCTTGCCTACATGAACCATGGTTCTGTAATTCCCTGACCTTGCTTTCAGCGATCATAAAATTTTCTTTTGCTCTGGAGCTGTTCTGTCAAGCTGGTCTTGTGCTCTGCTTGCTTGACTAAGGACACAGTGGAATTATTTGCTTGCACAGTGGAACTGCCTGATACACAAAAGAAGAACTTGGTGAACAAGAGACCACTTTTGGTCATCTTTTCCATACACTGGACAGGGTTCAGATTGCTTAGACTTTCTGGTTCATATGGTGACAAAATTAATGCCCCAAAAGAAAGATCACTGCTAAAGATTAATATATTTCATGGACAAATAGTAAGTGTTGTGGTAGTACTCTCAGGATACCTAAAGCACTTTATAAAAATGCTTACAACTCCTTGCATGAATAAAGTCAATAGAACTGTTTTCTTGTAAAGGTGAAAGAAAGACAGCAGAATGAAATATGACTATAATAGTTGAGACTGTCAAGCAAGAAAAAGTTAAAACTAATTTGGATATTGTTTTTTTTCCTTTTATTTGAAATAGTCCCATCTTAAACAACATATCTAGAATTATAGTATTGCTGAGAAGGGTGTATTTTACAAAATATTGAAGGCCTGGTTGTTTGAACCACACACATTTGCGAGAGACTTGATTGTAGTCCTCACAAAATTACATTAGAATTCCCTTCTGATTCTTTAAAAAGACTGTCTTGGTCTTGTTTGTTTTGTACTGTTTTATCATCTTGCAGAATAAAACAAAAGATTGTGATTTTCTAATTATAAAACTAATTAACTCTCACAAAACAGAGGACCCGTACTTTAGCTCTTATGCTATTTCTGTAGGTGTAGAGTACAAAGCAATTCACTATCTAATCTTAACCCCAAAATGTGTATTTAGAGAACAGGGACCTCCCCTTACTTGGCTAATTATAAGTTTTACAAAATGTAAGAATAACTGTATTTGTTTATATAGATATAGATTTCCTCCATGGCTTCCAGTTTTTTATTTATTATTTTTAATAAAGAAAATAATTAAAATGTGTCCTCCTCATATATGAAAGTATTATTGTAACCACAGATTTTAATGTTTTGTTCTCAAAATGATAATAGTAAAATAATACGGTGAGTTGCTGTGTTTTGGATTTATTGTGCTTTCTGACAATTTTGTCACTTGTCATTTTTTCTGTCTTTTTTTGTTTGTTTGGGTTTGGTTTTTTTTGTTGTTTTGTTGCAAGGTATTGGTCATAAAAAAAAATGCAAAGCCCTATTAATGTCACACTCGATCAACACATACAATACAGAAACTCCTTTATTTGCTGTCCATAAATATGCAGTTTTATATTCTTTTACAAAACTTCTCTGTCCTTGTTTTCTTCTCCTTTACTGACTTTATAACTTTCCTTTTATACTGTTTTAGATTTTATATTTGAGTCTGTGAATGATGGTGGATTAACAAATACCTTGGAGACGACAGCCTATTTTTTTTCCAGAAGAACAGTATATTCTCAGTGTAAAGTTTTTATGGGATTACTGTAATCTTTCTGCTCCCTTTACTTCCTTGTTTTATTCACTGAAAATCACTTTAAGGAGTCTTTAGAGAGTGCCTCTTCACACAGATCTCAGGAATATTTCTTAACACTTGACACTGCCTGTTCTCAATGAAGCACTGAAATCTACACATAGAAACCTAAACATTTCTGAGAAGCATTTAACAGGAAAAAAAAGGGTGAGGGGATGAAGAAACATGTCTTGAGAGCAACTTGATTAGTTAATTCTTCTTAATTTAAAAGAAATCTGTAATTTTAAGGAGAAATGCATGATATTTTAAAAATATATTTAAAAATAACAGTGGTGGAATGGAAGGAAAAGGGCTGGATTACTAAAAAAAAAATATCATATAAGAGACATGACATTTAAAGGAAGACAGAAAATTATATGGTTCTATGCAAATAGCAAATTTTGGTCTCCTTTCTAGCTTTTCTAAATAATGCAAAAGTAGTTGAAATGAGCAGTATTGCATGCCATAACTGTACAGAAGACAACATCAGGATACTTTTAAAAATACATACATGGAGTAAATTGGAACAGATTTCACAGTAAAGGATGAGAAAATTTGAAAAAGACTAGTGATAAGTGGTGCAAATAAGTTGCAAAATTTAGCTGTAAAATACACCTCATCACATACAAATGTTCCTATTTTAAATGTCATTTATAGAAAAGTACCACACTACCAACTTTTTCTAAAGCCTGGTAAAACAGAAACATAAAAACATGATTTTCTTTTTTGTTACATGTTCAATGAAATGCTGGGGAAGAAGCAAAGAGAATAAAAGCCTTGAGGTTTCATTATTTTGATTTTCCTAATAAATTATTTAGCTTTTTGTTTATTTTCTGTATTTCTATTTTAAAAAAAAAGTTTAGAATGAGGAGTTTGTTGAAATGTCAAACTCTTTAGATTTATTAAGTAATCTGAAAAACATGTACTGCAGTCATGACATTTGCATTTGATTAGCAAAGGCAACATAATTCAGTATGACATTCTGTTAAGAAGGATTAAATATTATTATATGGAGAAGGTGGTCAAACAGTTTACAAGAATTTCTGTTTACCCCTGTGCAGTTGAAAAAAGTGGCTTTGAAATGAAATATTTAGAATAAGGTAAGAGAGAGCCTTTCTGCAGTTTTTCAATAGCAGTTGTTTCCCTTCCTTTGCCTCTATTATGTTTAAGAACTTACTAGAGTTGTTTACAGCTTCAGTTTTTACACACCTGTCAATAAGTCTCCTCTAAGTGTAAGTCATTTCTCTGTATAGACTTACTCAAAGCTTAACCTATAGATAGGCAAAAGCGAACAACTGGGGCATTACTTTTAGACCAGTTAGAAAAAAGGCAAAGTAAAACTAGTGAAAACAAAATCACTGTTGAAAAAGAAGACTTCAAGTTTAACAACAGCTGTACTGAAGAAGAAAAATTAGTAGTATAGACCATAATTTCATATAAAAAAATGTTGATTTGAGCGTCGGCACAGTCCAGCTTGATCCTATCACATAATTTGAGGTGGTCAGTAAGACCTGTTATTTGAGTGACCTAAGCAATTTTTATGTCATCTGAAAAATTCTGCTCCCTACCTTTTGGGTTTTTTTCTTCCTTAGAAAATGGAACACAAAAGTATGTAACAGTCACAACACATTAGAGTAGAAAAGTTCTGACTGAAGACTTAAATGTCTTCTTTTCAACAGATACACTTATCTTTTGCATCCAGCTACAGCTTCATGAATATCCTGCAAGAGTTCAAGGAGCGTTTGGACAGCTCTCTAAGACACATGGTGTGATTCTTGGGTCTGTCCTGTGAAGGGCCAAGAGTTGGACTTCGATGATCCTTCTGGGTCCCTTCCAACTCAGGATATTCTAAAGAAAAAAAAAAGATAGAGTGCAAGTAGAAGCTGTCATACCATGTTGAAATATCAACAGTGAAGACATAAAACCTAAACTCAGAAAATAACATTCATTAGCATATTCAGAGCAATCAGATGTCAGAAAGAGATGTCAATTAGTATATTAAGGTCAACTGTCCACTCAGAAGTGCATTTTTAAGCCAAAATTTTGATGTAGAGAAATACTGTGGATGTCAGTACACATACATACCTTTCTACTGACAGTTAAAAAAAGATATTTTCTAGTAATTCCCCTGTCTTAATGTATTGTTTCCAATATGAAGTTTCTACAGTATTATACTATTAAAATACCACAATGTATTAAAAAAAAGGATAAAATGTTCTTTTCATGCAATTTAAGGTATCTCTTAAAAAAAAGCCACCAAAAAACACATCCTGCAGAACCCCCTAAGAATCCTTCACAGTCTCTAATCCACTCCATGGAAAGAAAGTAATGGGATTAGATCACTATCAGAGTTTCTTTCACTGAGTTAAATAAAAACAACGATGCTCTTCAATACAGAAGAGCATAGAAACACTTTTGTTAGTGTTAAAGTCAAATGTCCTCATTGTGTTCATTGTGTTTAGTCATGTCATTATCAAAACCTTTTCTTTACTTGGACCAAAAAATCCTAGTATTAACAGCTATTTCAGACTGCATAAAAAAATTAGTCTGAACTAATTTTCTCTCTGAAATTTTAAATCACTGGCTTTATTATTAAGTGACAGCCTCTAATTTTGATCTGGATTTCACTGCAGTGTTTCTCCCATACATGAGAAAGTTCTTTCATGTCTTCATTTTACAGTTCAGCCACTTCAGAGATATGTGGTTATCTGGTTTAGATGACCACTGCTGTGCAGTGACAATATGTAATTAATCAAAATATATTAAACCTAGTAGAATTACGTCAAATATATGGAAGTATTTATTAATTCATTTCTAGAAGGATAATTTATCTTCAATGGGACTAAAACAGAATATTTAAATATATCAATTATATTACCTTTAGGCACATATTTTCTCTGTGGTTTAGTTCCAGCTTATCGTTTTCTTACACATACTGATTCATAGAAAATGAAATATTACAAGAAGTTTTATTGAAAAAGAATAGTCATTAACATGAAAAAAAGTTACCATTGAAAAGTTGATGGTATCAAGTCTAAACTTTGACTTTATACACATATATTAGATATGAGAAGTCATAAGCATACTTTCATATTGATTTATTATGAAAGTAATAATTATAATCTCAAGGTGAAAAAAGAGATTCTTAAAATTTTTGTAGATTATTTTAAAATAAGCTTCAGTTTCCATGTAAACTTCTTTCTAGTGTTTCTGCAAGATTTTTTTTTATTTAAAAAAAACCCCAACTTCTAGGAAGGAATTTACTGAGCTTCTCCCAGTGGTTTTAATGTGTTCTGACAATATGAAAATTAAATATTTTAATCTTTATATAATTACTTGCTTATTTATCTACATTTATTTTGCATTTGTTATAAATTGCATTTCCTGAAGTATCGTGACTCTCCTCTTTTGCCTGCTTCCTGAAAGGTGGCATTTTAAAATAAATTTTATTAGGTATCAATATAGCTAGAAAACAGAAGAACATCTATGGTTCAACCTCTACTGGTTTATAGTTTACTGTGTTAGGTACCAGCAAATTTGAGATATCATGTTGCTAAGGAAAATAAGAATAAATTGACAGAAGTCAGGGAAAAGAAGAAAAAGTGATACAGGTAGCTGGAGAGAATGACTTCAGAGTAATGATGAATAGTGCTAAAAATAAAAGAGTTTGGATAAACAATAACTAAGGGTGGATGAGAAGGACAGCAAGACATAGAGGGAGAGAGGAGAAATTATTTTATACGAAAAGCAGACTATCCTGGAAGTAAAGCAGTAAGATTAGCAAATGGAAAGTTTACACTGAATACATGGAGATATTCTGACAGGGAGATGTAATAGGATTTGGAATAGTCTCCTAAGCATAGTGGTAGAAGATTCATCACTTAGCATTTTCAAGACTAGACAGGACAAAGCATAGGCAAAAATATAGTTGGAGAAAATCCTGCCTTGACAGAGAGATGAAATGAATAATCTAATAGGTCTTTTCCATCTCTAACTTGTTGCTATGAGACTGCCAGAAAAGGCTAAATTTAATCTTCTTGGTGTCTTTTATTCTCTTATACATAAATTATCTTAATCTTTTCTGTGCATTTTCTACCTCTTCTGTCTCCTTTAACAGAGATTTAAAATAGGTATTTAAAATGTTTTTATTCTATTTCCTCTTTTTCAACTGTTGCAAGTTAATTTTAGTTCTCATATGAACGAAACATGAAATTGAATAGCAGCTAGCTGTGTATTAGAGATGAGCAGGAATTTTTCATTGAAATGTTTTCTCTTGGAATTGTCATGATTTTCACTAAGTTTTGTAAGATTTCATACTGCAGTTCCAATGCAGACAAAATTAAAAATAATTTATAATTGACTGCTTTGAACATTTTATTTAGAAACTATAACAAAAAGATGACTTAGGCAAGCATTTTAGAAAAAGTAAGAGTGAACACTGAAGAAAACGTGTCACAGAAATCTTTCAGGCAGTACCTTTTACTGCTCTGTTACTGTTTTGATTTTGTTTGCATTTATATGTGCTGGGTCTTTTTCAGCAAAGAGAAATGGCAATGGATGTTTTATTTTCAATAGATCACATAGACACGTGTCACAGTGAAGTTACCATACAAACATACTGTCCCATCTCTGAAATCATCCTCAGAGAGCCAAATGCAACAGGAGACTTGGGAGTGACATGCCACAAGAGACAGACCACAAATTTCAGAGAAGGTGCAGTGAGAATCAAAGCTTTGTCACTCATGTCAAAATGGAAAATCACAAGGAGAGGAAAAAAATATTGTTGTGATATATCAGATACATAAGTGGAATTATCAGTGTGATTCATGAAAAAAAAAAAAAACAACAAACAAACTAAAATCCTGCATTGTAGTTTCATTAATTTCATTCCATGACTTAATTTTGTGAAGATCTCTAATTGCTCTTGGAAGCCAGAAAGCCAGGTGGGCTTGGCAGGTTTTGCTGCTGACTTAATGAATCTGAGATAAGCAAATGTCATGATCCATGGAGGGATTAATTATTGCTAAATTGATGATACTCTGATCTATTGCATGACTGCTGCTACTCTTTTATTTACACATATTTTGACATACTGACTTAAGTTCAAAAATTGAAATTTTCCTTTTCTCTAAATAGCAATAATAAAAGTAGTTGAAAACTATTTTTTCTATTAACACAAAGATTTTTTGTTTATTTACGATTTCATTTAATGTCCTAGTTTAATAGCTGGGAGATAACTCATGCCTTCACTTTCTCTGCATATTTTGAAAAGTTAAATGGCTCAAAATATTGTGTTTAACATGTTGTGTAAATAATTTAGCTCTGGCAAAGGACACATATTGGTATTTACAAATAAAAACATCTGAAAGCTGTGGGTTTGATGAGACATTTTATAACTTATTTTACTAAAGTATTGAACAACAGAATTACAGATCTCTTTAAGAACTTACATAATATCAACATAGCATATCCTAAAATACTCTCCAGGCATGAAGAAGGATGAATGGACTAAATAAATACTGTTAATAGTTTTAAGAACTTGTAGGCATTTGTAATGGCTACACTCATGTTAGAAAATAAAATACAGTGGAACCTGTCCTTTGCTCCTGAAGACAAGTGGCAGAACATTTCTTTCTAATTGACACATACTGTTGGACTCTCTTCTCCCTTGAAATAGCATTACTACTGTGTTGAAACTTGGGAACAATATGGTTCATCCATGAGTCTCCCTCAGCCTGCTCCTAGGAAGTGTCTGGAGAGCATTAGCTGTCATGAAGCAAAACATAAAGTTGCTAGGGAGTGTGCTTGACTGCTTTCCACTATGCAGATATTCAAAGTCTCTCAGATATTCAAACTGGTTTTGGGTAACCAGCTTGAACCACCTCTGTTACTAGGATTTTGAAAATCATAAACAGTGGAGCACTCCCCTCCTTAGGATTATCCTTCAGCATATTTCATACTGGGATTTTTAAATCACTCTGTTCTCTGAAAGCTGTTTTCGTTTTAATTTCTTAGGTTTTAAAATAAATCAAAATTTTATTCTGAAGACAATAATTTGATATTTTCTGCCTTTTCTTTCAAATCCAAACCCAGAATACAGCAGAGAAAAAATGAGTTTTTTTTTTAAAAAAAGGCATGAACATCAGAGAAAAATCACAAAACAATGCCTGCTGTAATAATACTTGACACTCAATTACTTTGTAGTTCTAGAAGATCCACTACTGCACAGCTATCTGCACATATGCATAAGTAGCTATCCTGATTGATATTAGCACATGAATATGAAAAGAAGTAATGATGATTTGTAACTTACTATAATGGCTTGACATGGAAGCTTGCTAAAAATATATGAAAATTGCTAGTTGTTTAAGTGAGGATGGCATTTTAAAATATTAGCCTAATTATTATTAATTCTTTTTATATTTACTCTATTATCATTAATCCAAAAGAATTCTTTTGGAATTAGTGAAGATGTCATACAGATTTCTAACATTAATTCAACATTAATTACTTGAACCATTTGTAACAGATAAACTTGAGAATACAGTATTGTGTTTCAATTTTCGGTGCATATTATCATTTGTTTCTTTCAGGAGCCATAAGAAAATTAGTAGGGAGCTACATGCGAATGGTACTATGGCTCTAGGCCACAGAATGTCTGATCCATGCCCTCTTTATTGGTAAGATGTTCAGAACGGTGTGCGAACCATCTTCAAGCATGCTATTTGTAATTGTACGTCTTTTGTCCAAACACTCTGTTCCAGCTTTAACTAGCTGCACTAGTGAAGGGAGGCTGTAAAAGGCCTGGCAGGTTTTTTTTTTTTTTGTTTGGTTTGGTGGGGTTTTTTTTGTTTGTTTGGTTTGGTTTGGTGTTGTTTTATTTTTGAATAACGATAGATGAGAAGATTGCTTCAGGAATACAGATGTGAGTCCTCACTTGTGGTTATTTTGCTGTAACATATGTCTGACTGGTCTGAAGTTCTTTTAGAGAAAGATGGGCAAAGACTTCATAATCATCTCTCCTGGGATGCTGGGAGAATCAGCCTTTGGTCCTGGAGTGATTTTCATAGAGAGAGACTCTATCAATCAGGCAAATTCCTAGTAGCTTCACACAGAAAAGGCTGGACATTGAAAGAGTTGCAACTTTGCCATCAGGTGCTCTTTTCATTGACAAGAGGATTCATACTTGTACTTTGCATATTATCTTACATGTAAAGGAAAACAGTTAAGGTAGCTGAGAATTTTCTTTCAGTTTGGAAATATACCTTGAAATTCATATTATTGGGTAATGGCACTAATAAGGATAAGAATAGGCCTCATTTAACATTAGAAAATATCGGTTTGTTACAGAACTTCTTTGAGATACATAGCAAAGAGGAACAAGAAAATTATGAGTTCCATTGCATTGAACACCTATTATTTAATTCAAAAAGTGAGACACTTTCCTGAATTCATTCTTAAAACTTTTATTGAATTAGCAGTATGAAAATCCCAAACAACACTATACTGCAAGAAATAGAATGTTCATGACATTATTAAAAACTAGGAATGAAGAATGCTGTGTTGAATTGTTATCTTCCTAATAGCAAACAGGAAATTAAAAACTTAAATTAAAAAAGAAAAAAAAAGAAAAACAAAAGGAAAAAAGAAAAGAAAAGCTTCACAGAGCAAAGTGGAATTATGAAGTAACTACCATGACCACCATACATGGTTTGTGCACATCAGTGAGAAATGTTACATGTTAATAAACTGCTTGGGAATAAAATAGTACTGCATTTTTCATTAAATAAAACACCTAGTAATATGGCATCTGTGAGATTTGAAAGGGTATGAAGTAAAACTCTTGTCTATATCTCATTCTCTGTGTTTTATATAAGTTATCAAAGGCATGAAAAACTTCAGATTTTCTTACCTGACTAAGCAGTGTTGATATTCCAGTTTTTGATCTGTGATCTGTTTCTATCAAGTAAATGCTAGTAAAATATTGCAGCTGCTGGGATTTCTCCGGTGGCAGTTTCCATCATTTATCTTGTCTTGCACTTGAGGGGTAAGTCAGATGTTTTAATATTTATTCTCAAAGTTGGGGTTTTTTGGTTTTTTTGTTGTTGTTGTTTGTTTCATGTGTTTGAATCTTATTCTTTCTTTTGGATTTGGTTTTACTTGCATCTAGTATAATTTTACATATAGCTGCCCCTATGAGTCTATGCAAGGAAGTTGTAGTTAGAAGTGTACAAAACATTGTTTCATATAACAATAAATGTATTGCAAATCTATATAGTATTATGCATAATGTTCAAAATTTTCAGTTTGGTTATAAAAGCTCAAGATTATAGTGTAACATTCTGAAATTTGTTTCCTTTGCAGGTGTTGAAAGCTTAATGAAACAATGTCCATATCTATGGTTTGTCTTTTAACTGAAAACACCAGAAGATGGCTAATATATTGCAAAATATCTACTGCAAATAAAACTGCTCATAAAGAAGAAAATAAGACAGGTGAATTCACTTTAAGATAACTGCATGTAGATGTCTAAATGTAGGTGTGACCACTTGAACAAAGGGACCAATGTCCTGTTTCTGCAATCTTAAGAGACAGTTGTATAAATTTTCTCTTTGAGATCAGATAGAGAACTCAAGACGCTTCTATGGACCTGGCATTTATAAAACAGAACTACTACAAGTAGGTACCTGGCAATGTCTAAAAATACCACTAAAAATGTATCAACTAATCCTGGCCATAGTCACTACTATGAGTGTAAACTTGAGAGAAATTCCACTCACTGCAAAGTAGACACTGAGGACTCAACTCTAGACAAGCACCTAGAGTGATCTGAAACACTCCAAGGATTCTCAAACATTTTGATGGAGTTGACAGAGACAACAAACAACATGTGAGATATTCAGGGCCCTTCTGGAGTGGCAAATGGAAGAAAGGCAGAGCACTCTAAAACTTCCCAAATGACACTAAACTTGTGTATGTGTGCTGGCAAAATAAATTACTTTGTTCTGTCTAGTCTCTTAAACATTTGACTCTTTTTGGAAGTGACTCAGAGAAGTTGGCTAAATATAGAGATTTAAACCCATCTCACATACAGTAATTTCTGCCTCTTAACCTCCAGCTGCCTGAAGCTACTTGGAATATATACATGGTTTCTCTCCTTTAACAAGAGGAATAAAAGATCTATCAATTTATCAACTGTTTTTGCCTCAGTCATAAACTTTCAACACATTTTTCTTTTTTTTTCTTTTTTTTTTTTGTTTACATGAAACAAAAGAGATTTAGGAAGTAATTAGAATTTCAATATTTATTTTGATCCTTTTTTTTTTCCTTTTCACATTTCCTTTTATTTCACTGTCTCTAGTACAGGGCTTAATTGTCTTTTCAGTTGTGCTTATAGAAGGTGTAAAATGTTCATTTGGAAAATAAATAGAAAAATAGTCAGTGGAAGTGGCCCTGTCTGATCTAACACTTTAAAAACAGATCTTAATTTTTTAAGAACAGCACAGGCAAACTCTCTCAAGGATAAAAAAGGGCAAGGAAGACCGAAAACATGGACTTTGACGCTAATTTTGTTTATAGCCCAAGAGACAAAAAAAACAACACCACAGTTAACAGTCTTTGTTCTTGCAAACTCTTAGGTCTTTTTTGAGCCAAGATCTGCCACCCTTAGGAAGCCCCATTGTACTTTCTCATATATTGTGTGGAGTTTTTTGCAGTTTTATAATTATTTTTTTTATTACTTATAAAGCTAAAAATAGAATCTGAAAATATTTCTGGACTACAACCATGCAACATTCTGCCTGAAAATATTGAGGGAATCCCTGACCTACTTGCCATACTACAGCACCGCCACCCATTTGAGGAGCACTAGCAACCAGTGACAGGAGTTGGTATGACTTCTGAGAATTTTATGGCTCCTTACCTCTAATTGCTGAATTAATAGAATCTGTTTTTCCTCAGGTCTCTCCATTGAAGCAGCTATGGGTCTCAGAACACCTGGAAATCTAGTTTACTGAAGCTTGTCAAGGGAGCTGAGCTATTCTCAGAGGATGTATAAATCACAGACATTATAAAACTGAGTGCCTCGAATGTGGAAACTGGGTATACCATTATTTACTTTTCCCAGAGTACAAGTTAGAGAGCTTTAATATAATATTGCCATTTTAATTAGGAATCCAGGATCTCTGTGAGCAAAAATCTAGAAAACGGGAGAACCAGTTGGCTGTAAGAGTTAAAAAGCTTTGGAGTTCTTTACATAAAGACAGTTAGATGATGTGAAACTACATCAATATATGTCATGGTGTAGTTTTATGTAACTTGAACAGTGAGGCAACTTATAAGAGAACAATTTACCTCAAAAGTCCTTGAAAATGAAAAATTCCTATTAAATGAAAATTTATTTGAATTAAAGGGCACCAAAACATACTCAGTATTTTGAATTAATAATATTCTACTAAAATTCATTTGTCAAACTCTTCTGTAAATACTTCCAGGTTTACATTTGTTTTAAGTCATGCTCACCTGTAATTTTACTAGGAAGAAAGGTGCAGCTTGTTAAAAATTTTTAACTAAAATTTATTAACAAATACTGCCTTTTCACACAGTTCTTAAATACTTGTTCATATAATTATAAATACAAGGACTCATTTAGATTTTATTACCAGTATCATTATAAAGATGAGATTTTTTTGAAGCTGCCAGTCACTTAAATACGTGAAAAATCTGGAGCACAAAGATTTGGTTAAATTATTTGCTCGGGAGAGCATTATTCTGATAGAGTAGTACGACAATGAATAAAACAACATAAAATAAACCCAAAGCTGTCCTGATGTTATAACTTTCTCCTAAAGCACTGTATTTTGAAGGTATTTAAACAGAGTTTTAGAGAAGACAAGAGCTGACATAGCCATGTCACTATATCTTGTGATGTTACTACATCGTTTTCTTGACCCTGTTTCTTGACAGTGAAAAAGATATTGCTAAACAATCATTTTGCATCTGAAGATACTGAACTGGTTCACATTAATGTAATCCACTTAATATGATACCATCAACCTAATGAAAAGCAAAGTGATTATTCTGCTGTTTGGTGTCTAAAGAAAATTTTAAAGATACAAATAGCTTGAAAACTATGTGATAAGATTCTCTTTTCTAAAAATGCAATTTCCTGGTTTAACACAGAAATCATGGTAAATATTGATCAAACAACTATCTTTAAAAGAGAGACTATGAGATAACTGTTGAACCATCAAAAAACTTCTGGAATTTCATTAACAAAAATTGAAAATATTGAATGGAGATACTTCTATCAGTTTTAGCAATCTAAAAGTTAGACTTTGGAATAATCTGCCTGGGTCTTCTTTATAACCAGGAAGGAAAATTTGACTTTCTAAAAACCCCCTAAGAAAAATTTTCTAAGATGCAAAGAAACATCATGCAAACATAGTTTTCTAATTATTAGTAAACAAGCCTGTATGACTAGAGCAGACACCTAACAGTTGGACTGTAAAAGATAGGTGAAACAAATCCAAATACCCAAAATGCTTTCAAACTTTATTTGAGCATGACTGTACCAAAAAGAAACCATGAGTGGATAGCACATTATAGCTAATCAAAGGTTAAGGGTATCATTTTGTCAGCTTCTTTAAGTGCAAAAAAAAACTATTAGGAGATCAAGATAGGTGACTAGAAGATTGAAAGTAACCCTTGAGGAGAAGAACTTGAGGGTGTTGGTGGATGAAAAATAGAATATAAACTGGCAGTATATGCTCACAGCTCAAAATGACAATTGTATCCTGTGTTGCATCAAAAGAAGTGTGACCAGATGGTCAGTGGAGGTGCTTCTGCCCCTTCTCTACTCTTACAAGATCCCACCTGGAGTACTCTGTCCAGCTTTGGGGCCCCAAAATAGGAAAGACACAGAACTGTTGGAACAAGTCCAGAAGTGGATTACAAAAATGATCAGAGGGCTGGAACACCCCCTACAAGGACAGACAGAGAACTGGTGTTGTTTAGTCTAGAGATCAGAAAGCTTTAGGGAGATCTGGAGCCTTCCAGTACTTAAAGAGGGCCCTCAGGGAAGATGGGGAGGGACTCTTTTCAAGGAATGTAGTGATAGGATGAGGGGTGATGGTCTTAAAAGGAAAGAGTGTAGATTTAGATTAGGTAACAGGAAGATATTCTTCACTATATGGGTGGTGAGGCACTGGAACGGGTTGCCCAGGGAAGTTGTGGATGACCCATACTTGGAGTTGCTCAAGGCCAGGCTGGATGAGGCTTTGAACTACCTGTTTTGATGGAAGGTGTCCCTGCCCATGGAGGGAGCGTTGGAATGAAATGATGTTTAAGGTCCCTTTTAACCCAAACTGTTCTATGATTCTATGACTCCTGTTGATTCAACAGGCAGCCATTAAAAAGTAATTTTAAGCTATTGTTTAATGTAAAGTATGGAGCTAATTTGGATCTTCATTCCATTGTGAGTGAAATGAAAATAAAAATTGACAGTATATTACCTGGTTAGAGTACTCACATATGAAATCTCTGGGCTTCTGTGTTTAAATGAGTGAAGCCAAAGTGATGAAAGTATTGAAACCAGTAGGTTTGGGGGGAAAAAAAACCCACAAAACAAAAAGATACAACACACACACAAAGAAAAGGATTCCTAATGCTATTTGGTTCCCTTTAATATGGTTGCTGCTGAAAGAGGCACTCCATTCTGTCCTTTGTTCCCAGCTACACGTTCTCAGCACCTTTGCTAATGCAGATTTAAGTATTTAGATGGCCTTGAGAGAAACATGAGGGAATTGATTTTCTTGATAAGAAACTACGGTGTTTGCATTATGTGTCATGGAAGAGATTGCCTGATTGATCGCCATTCAACCTTATGATTGCTGAGAAAGCTGAGGGACTGTGAATAAGGAAAGAGAGGGAAAGAAAGCACCTCTTTCCCTAGTGGTTCACCCTCATACCAGTTTAACTGATAATGCAGGTATGTCTAAAGTTAGTGTTTCAGATCCACTTTCATGCATATCTCCATCTTATGTGAAACTTTTAGAATACAAGTGTCTCAAGATTAACATACTAAGAACTGCATACAGCTGAATGGAGAAAAAGGCTAAAAAGAGGGGGGAAAGTAACTTAGTATCCTAGAGACAAACAGTACTTGAGTTGGAGCAATTAATGTTAAAAGTTGCAATATGTCCATTAGCTGAGGCTTTCTAAGTGAAGCCTTGTGCACTGTCATAGTGGTGATTAATTTAGGCAGAAGCACCAAGGATGGAAAGTAAGAAAGGGAAAATGCCTGCAGCATTTGGGACTGAATGCACTTCCTGTTTTTAACAAGGGCTAACAAATAATTTGAGAAGCGCTTATCAGGTAGGTGATGACAAACCTAATTTACCTAGCAGGTGGGAACATGGATTGACAGGGAGGCAGATACAGAAAATACTAGAACAAATGCTATTGCACAATAACAAGAATGGGTTTGGGGATTGCTTGAGAACCAGCTAATAACAAATTAGTCCTGAGATTTTGGAGGGTTTTCATGGGAGTAGCATGAAACTTGTTGCTTTTTGGGTTTTGTGCATTGATCTTGTATTAAAAAGTAGTGCACTAAAACCACCTGAAAGACAACTCAGTCATTGGTCACAGAGAGCATGGCTTAATGAAAGGAAAGTCCTGCTGGTTTGCCTTGATCAGCTGGATTACCTGATTTCCTTTTATGACAAGGTAACCCACTTAGCTGATCAAAGAAATCCAGTTGATGTAATCTTTTTGGATTTCAGTAAAGCTTTTGATACCATCTCTCACAGGATCCTTGTGGAGAAAATGTCCAGCACAGCTGGATAAACACATCATGTGGCGCGTGAGCAATTGGCTCATGGGTCAAGTGCAGAGGGTAATAATGTATGGGGTAACATCAGACTGGTGACCTGTCACTAGTGGGGTTCCATGGGGCTCCATCTTAGGCCTTGTGCTCTTCAACATCTTCATAAATGACTTGGACACAGGACTGGAAGGGATACTAAACAAGTTTGCAGATGACACAAAACTGGGAGGAGCTGTTGACTCCCTTGAAGGCAGGGAGGCCCTGCGGAGAGACCTCGACAAATTAGGCAAATGGGCATTCACCAACCATATGAAGTTCAGCAAGGGAAAGTGCTGGATTCTGCACCTAGGATGGGGCAACTCCAGATGTTTGTACAGACTGGAGAATCAAATGCTGAAAAGCAGTGTCACAGAAAGGGATCTGGGGATCCTGGTCAATAACAAGTTGAATCTGAGTCAGCAGTNAGAGCATGGCTTAATGAAAGGAAAGTCCTGCTGGTTTGCCTTGATCAGCTGGATTACCTGATTTCCTTTTATGACAAGGTAACCCACTTAGCTGATCAAAGAAATCCAGTTGATGTAATCTTTTTGGATTTCAGTAAAGCTTTTGATACCATCTCTCACAGGATCCTTGTGGAGAAAATGTCCAGCACAGCTGGATAAACACATCATGTGGCGCGTGAGCAATTGGCTCATGGGTCAAGTGCAGAGGGTAATAATGTATGGGGTAACATCAGACTGGTGACCTGTCACTAGTGGGGTTCCATGGGGCTCCATCTTAGGCCTTGTGCTCTTCAACATCTTCATAAATGACTTGGACACAGGACTGGAAGGGATACTAAACAAGTTTGCAGATGACACAAAACTGGGAGGAGCTGTTGACTCCCTTGAAGGCAGGGAGGCCCTGCGGAGAGACCTCGACAAATTAGGCAAATGGGCATTCACCAACCATATGAAGTTCAGCAAGGGAAAGTGCTGGATTCTGCACCTAGGATGGGGCAACTCCAGATGTTTGTACAGACTGGAGAATCAAATGCTGAAAAGCAGTGTCACAGAAAGGGATCTGGGGATCCTGGTCAATAACAAGTTGAATCTGAGTCAGCAGTGCCCTGGCAGCCAGGAGAGCCAACCGTGTCCTGGGGGGCATCAGGCAAAGAATCACCAGATGGTCAAGGGAGGTGATTGTCCCACACTTCTCAGCACTGGGGTGGCCTCATCTTGGATATTGTGTGCAGTTTTGGGCAATATAAGAAAGATATTAAGCTCTTAAGAGAGTGCCCAAAGGAAGGCAACTAAGATGGTGAAGGGCCCTGAGGGGAAGCCTTGTGAGGAGCAGCTGAGGACACTTGGTCTGTTCAGCCTGGAGGAGACTAAGGGGAGACATGATTGCAATCTACAACTTCCTTGTGAGGGGAAGAAGAGGAGGGGTAGACACTGATCTCTCTGGTGACCAGTGACGGGACCCAAGGGAATGGCCTGAAGTTGTGTTGGGGAGGTTTAAGTTGGATATTAGAAAAAGGTTCTTCATGCAGAGAGTGGTTGGGCACTGGAACAGGTTCCTCAGGGAAGTGGTCACAGCACCAAGCCTGTCAAAGTTCAAGAATTGTTTGGACAATACTCTTGGGCACCTGGTCTGACTCTTGGGGCTGGTCTTGTGTAAGACCAGGAGTTGGACTCGGTGATCCTTATTGGTCCCTTCCAACTTGACATTCTGTGATTCTGTGAGTCTGTAAATCACAGCATTGCACGCTGTTAGCTGTAGTAATTGGGAATTTCACAAAGTACTCGTCTTTGAGTACTAAACATGAGAAGTGTCTCTGTGCTCTAATACTATCTGGCTCAGCAATTTATATGTCCATCCTGTTGAAATGTTCATATAAACAAAAAAACCCCTAAACCTCAAATTTCTAGTTTCAAGCTGGCAAGTTGTTTAGTCTGTCATGTTATTAATATAGTTGTAATTTGTGTATTTTAGCCAAATCCTGGCAAATTGAGAGCAAGATATAATATTTTAAGGTTGGTGAAAGAGAATTCAATTTTCTAATGGAAAACACTTAAAAGTAGTAAGACATCAAAAATTCTCAGTAACAAGACAAATTATTGCCCAACCAGATAGTTACTGACAAGCAGTGTCAGACAGATTTGAAAGGCTAAAAGAAGACATGGAAAATCAGGTCTCCTGCCACTTTAGAAAGTAGAATGTATGAAGGCAAGCTGACTAACTTCAACCAGAGATAAACATTTTTCTTCAGATGTGCCAGAACCAGAAAATATTGTTGGGGTGAGGAGTGTTTTGTGGGTTTTGCTTTTGTCTTATTTATTTTTTTTTTAATTCTTGCCAAATCAGTTACTCATGTCAACAATTTTCTTCATGACAGGAAGAGAAATATATAAACCAGTTGGGTGAGACTGAAGTAGAGGATAGGTAAGATTATTTCAGAGCAGTTTTGGACATATGCTGTTGTAATTCACTAAGCAGTCCAAAGAACAGTTACTGCTATGAATAATATCAGTTTATTCCTGAAATTTGGAAGAGAAACTTTTTATGCTAGAGATGAATTCCACATAAGGAAATAATTTCTTTTAGAATTAGTGAAAAGAATTCACCTTAACTGCTGTTACAAAGAGGTATTTTCTAACACATTTTCCACAGTGAAAGGTACAAGCGAGTTAGCTATTCACTCTTTTGCCAACACAAGATTTTCTTTTTTGTTTCTGCTCCTCATACTGTTGTGCCTCTGTGCCTGGTAACTCTTTTTTTCACAGCAAATATCAGTTGTAGGTCGTAGCAGTATACACTATACCCCAGGAATAGTCATGCACAAGCTAATACTTCTTATTTTAAAAAAATCTCCTATGACATCTGAAACATTTGTTTATAGTCTTTAGTGACTTGGCATGCACTGCTTTTCAGAAGGATGAAATTACTTGTGTGGGTTATTTTCCACTACTTTAGTAGGGAAAAAAAATATATAAATTTTTCAAGCTTTAGATAGTCTTTCACTGCCGAATTTTGATGCACTCTTTCCCTCTTAGTAAAACACATTGCATCATAGGAATAACAGGAAAATATATGTTAATTTATAGAATATATTCCCTACAATTTTAAAAGCTTCTTTTTTCATTAGATATTTTTTCTCTAGTATATCACTTCATACTTAATATAAAGAATGTAATAATAGAATATCAATCTAAGATTATATCACCTGATATCTCTAAAATATCACCTGATATTTTTCTTTGTTTTTTAATAACTGCTGATGTATATTTATTAGTCATAGTCCATTCTTAGTTGTGAAAACCCTAAACTTTTTCCTTTCATTACAAATCAGTTCTTTTTTTTTTCATTCTTTCTCCAACAATAATCCTGATTTAGACTTCTTTGAAGACAAGGCATTCACTTTTGCTACTCCATTAGTCTAAATTGTAAAATGATCTCTTACCAAATCTCTAGTTATGAATATCACATTCTGAATTTAAGTTTCTTTTAAATATGTAGCTATTCAGTCACCCATTTAATGATGCACAATTGTCTACATTATTGAGTTAGAATCTGAAATCTCTGTTTGAAAGGGGTTTTAGATTTTTATTTTTAATAGATTTACTTTGCATGGCATGCTGCGATAACTTAATTGAATAGGCTAAATAATTTGTGCAGCAATATAATCTGTGAAACAAAAGTACCACACCAAAATATTTTATTTAAATGATGAGCAGTTAACTCTATCATAATAATTTATACCTAGGAGTTTAAAGGAAAAGATTACTAGAGGAAAAGATTACCAGAGGCAAATCAGATTACCTTTCTCTGTATACAATATAATAGTTTGCATGCAGCTAGAAAGATATTTCCCAAAGTATCAAAGATACTGAAAGTACACAGAGAAACATCAAAGACATTAGAAGTAATTTTTATTGCCATATAGAACCTGAAGGAAAAAGTAATAGTCTTCTCATACCACCTTCATCTTTGAAATAATAAATAACCCATTCTTCTCTTTTGAGAAGCACACTCAGGAGACATGAAAGCTTAAATAAAACATCTTTCCTGCTGACAGAAGTGCTTTTTTGGTATAAAAATCAACCTCAAAAAAGAATATGCATGCAATTTATATTTAATGATTATGTAAAGTTGAATATTAGAGATTGTTACTGAGCTATAAAGTAGAATTAACAGAAATGTTACCAATAATATTGAATAGCCCGATGACCCACGCTAAGCTTAACACTGAAAAAACAAAACAAAAAAAACCTCCAAACCCCCAGTAAAGCTAAGAAGTAGTTATCAATTATAAGAAAATTATTCTTAAATGGTATCTAAATATCCTAAAAATTTTTATATCAATCTGATCAATATGGATTATTCTTTATTTCATTTAGTGAGTCTCATAGTAACAGGATGAATGATCTGTTATTTGTTTGAGCATCCACTGGATTGGATTGTCTTTTTGATAATTTCCATGATTATTACAAAGCATAGATGATACAAATGGCAGTATATTAGCTCTAAAAATCTGTTTATTCCATTTAAGTCTTTTCATTGACCTAAAATTAACCTTTTAAATAACAAACAGCCCTTGCTCAAAATATTTTACCATCCAAAATACAAGTATAGGCAGGAGAGATTGCTGATTACTAAACTAATTTGACTAATTATCTTGAATTTCAGGGTGGGGTGGTATTTCAGCCAGAGAATCTTGGTACTCAGTAAGGTCTTATATATATGTGGTCTCATAGCATGGTTTTTCTGGGTATGTTTTACAGAAGAGTGCCTCATGAGCCTGACCTAAACAGTGACAGTTCCCCTGGTACATCCAAATTATGTAAATGTCCACTCACAGTTTCCATTAAAATACCGTAAACATGTAAATTCAGTTTTTAAGTGTGGCCCGAGTGCAACCTCTACAGCATGCAGGGTCTCATGTCCATATACAGCTGAAGTAATTAAGTCTTTTCATAAGTGATAATTTTATCATTTACAGAAACAACCCTGTGTGGATTAAACAATTTTTTTTACTAGTTTTACCTTATTCCAAATAATCTTTTCATTAATAATGACTGATACAGTAGTAACAATATTTGTTTGTGGGGAAGGAAATACTTATCATAAACTGTTCTGGACTCAGTTTTTTGTGCCATTTAGTCTTATAGCTGGAGAACATGGCCTCATATTACAAATGCAGATCTAGGCTTAGATAAACAAATGCTATTCAATATTAAAGAAAGGTGGAAAGCAGTTGGATTTGTAGAAATTAATCTGTTCCCATGACTTCATAATAAGATTGATAAGAAATGTGAGAATAATCCAAGTGAGTTTTAGAAGTAACTGGAAGGTGTAAAATTCAAGTTATTATAGTAATTCAAAATGTAGTGTCTCCCACAAAAATCTCATTTTAGACTGAACTTTTAATTTTTAACATTTATTACTCATATTAGTGCTGAGATTTCAAAGTAGTTCCTCTTGACTTAAACTTGTCTCTGGAAGTCACTGCAAACTTTACTTTTTTACGTCATGAGAAAGTCAGGAACAGTGTGGAACGCTCTTGACAACTCCACTCTACACACATGTATAAATTTGTTTACACCATGAGTATTTTCTTGCTGAAAGAATAAAATCCCTAATGTGATAACTAAACTGGCTTCACAACTATTCTTTCTGGAACCAGAACCCAGAAGCAAGTTGGATCAGATTCCTCTCAACATAAAATTTTTAGTTTGGACAAACACTTTCCTTCTGTGAGAATGGACCAGCAGTAATCTGAAAGGCTCAGCATTAATTAATCTTAATTATCTGTCAGTAGAAATCATCCCTAGGGTGCAAATGTCCACATTTAAGTTAAACATACTAAATGTCCTAGTCTGCAGAGAAAAATAGGAAGTTTTACTGCAAAGGTCTTTTAATCCTGAAACAGTTGTCTGAGCTGAGTCTTATGAATAGTTGCCCTAAATTTACTTGTTTATCTACCTGGTAGGAAGGTTTGGGTTGTCCATCATGTACATGTCTACAATGTAGCCACATAAAGCTTGAGTCCAATCAGTCTCAATGATACCTTAGGATTTTTATAAAAATATTTTTCAGTATACTCAAATTGACTAATGTTTTGGAAAACTCAGAAATAGTGAATATTACATTCCTTACTACTAGTATTGTTTCCCTGTTGCTTAAAATTATTTTCAACATATCCATACCTGTTTGGAGCTTATTTAACTATGTCTGCACTAATTTGCACCATGCAACGTAAACCAGCTCTGAGTGTTTTTTTTTTGTTTTGTTTGTTTTGTTTTGTGTTGTTTTGGTTTTTCAGGTTGTGTTTTTTAGAATACTTTGGACTTGGATAAGGCCAAAGGTGAGACCCAGATGCTAGCATCATCAAAATAGTTTAATTCTTTGAGCAGAGGAAAACAGAAAATGGGCTGTGCTCACTTTGTTAGTCCAAAGCCCTGAACACTCGGTACGATTGCTATCATAAGACATTGTAACGTGAGGTATGGCTTTTCCTATGGACCGGAACAGTCACTGCTCCCAGCCCTCATAAACTTTGAGGTGGCACAAAAGGAAATGATCATGTCTGAATCATCAGGGTGTTTTGTCTAAGATCATACTGCCCCAGCTCCTTCATCTTTCTCCTTAGACTGGCATGACCAGATACCTTAGCCAGGATTTTTGGAACATTTGGCTTTGGATACAGCAGCTTTCACCACCTGCCTGGGGTTACCTAGCCTGTGGGTCCAGAGAGACTCAGTCCTCGATTAACAGGGCTCTATGGTACACACCAACACAGAGGAATTTACCTTATAAATTTATCCACATTTTTTACAGCGTATGTAGCATGAGTTCTCAAGGACAGAAAGTACATTTTGGGCAAAAATTAAGTAATTTTTATATCACAAAGACAACAAAAGGCATTGAACACCATGACTTCAGCAGCCAGTACATGCTGTTATTTTCTATTTTTCACCTGGGATAGCCAATAGATTATAACATTTGCTATTGCCTCAGACTGATATTAATTTTCCAGGCTGTTTTTCTGTTATTGCAGTTACTGGTAGTTATGGACTCTTACTTTCTCAGGATGTTTTCCCCTTTTACCTGACTACTTTCCCCCTACTTTTATAGAGGGTAAATTGTCCTTATAATTCCTTCTTTTTACACCTACCCATGTTATCCTAGGATGTGTCTGGTTTCTATACTTCAAAGACACCAGCTGTAATTTTCAAGGATGGTCCTGGTTCACATGCCTAGTTCCCAGACTGGTGGTATTTCAGCAGACATTCTCTTCTGTTCCGTAACTATCCCTCCCATTCAGGTCACCTTTCTTCATAGCTTATAAGAGTTGGTTGAGTTACTTTGAAACAAGATTTCACCTCTTGTTTCTTACCATCTGTACAGAAGCACTGAGGACTTGTACACAGCTGACAAACAAATCTGTAAAAGAATATGTGACTTTATAGCATTTCTGTTCCAAATAGGAATCTGACTTGCAAAGCCTTCAGCTCTCCTTTCTGCTCAACAAAGAACTAAAAGTGTTCTGGCTTGGAAAAGAATCTGAGGAATTGTCCATAGGTTAGTGTCATTCTCATTGAAGTAGTTTGGAGGAAGAATCATGCCTATATCAGGAAGCAAAAATTTGCTTGACTCATCTCAAATTATGTTCCTTTCCCATTTTGCTTAGGTCAGCCCAGGCTGTGCTCACACTCAATCTTCTTCTGCCCATGGGTGTAGGTAAGGAAGACAGGAAAGTCATTACTTCCCCTGGGCCATTGCTCTCTGAGGCAAAAAGTGCTCTGTAAGGTGAAGAGACCTCACTCCTCACTTTAAAATACTAAAGCAAACACTTTCAATAGAGAAAGAAAAAAACCGAACCAAACAAAAAAAACCAAAACCCCAAACAAACAAAAAAAAAGAACAACAAACACTTCAGCACTTCATTCTGAAGCAAGAAATAAATAAAAAATAGTAACTCTATTCACTGGCTAATTTCCTTGAAAAAGCCTTGTTTGATGACATCCTAGGAAAGGCCTTGCTTTCTGCCAGCAACCTCTTGCTTCTGCAGGGCTGAATTTTTGGCTAATGTGGAACAGAAAACCATTTCTGTCCTTGGAGCCCTTCCTGAATGCATTGAACGCTTCTCCAGGAATGGACTTTTCCCAGAGGGCAAGGAGGGATTTGTCAGTATCTCAGCAAAGACAGTTCATCTGCTATGGATCTTTCCTACCTCTTGAAAACTAGAGACAGGAGTATTGTCCATAGGACAGACTTTGACAGTCAAACATCAATGTACATAAATCCCCTGTGACAACACCAATATATTACATTCCCTAGCAGACTTTCAAGGACTTGATCCTGAAATTGTTGCCATTCTGTTTAATACCATATAACCAGTAACTAGTGCCCTGTACACATAAGAAAACTGGATTGGTTC
>VWZF01001123.1:166999-207668 GCA_013396755.1 Sclerurus mexicanus
AGTATGGATCTATATTGATTGTTTCAGAGGTCACAAAGAAGTCTATTAAGTTACTCTCGGTATTCTTTTCTTCAAAAAATTATCTTCTACTTCCTTTACAGCATGGCTGCCACTTCTGTCATTGAATTGTGTCTTTGCTACAATGCTCATTCTAATTACAAGATCCTGAAGAAATAAATAACAGCTGTATTAGGAGATCAGCGAACTGCTCTTCTAATGGCTTCTGTGGCAACTCCATTAATGCACCAAATTTTGACAGAAAAATCTCACATATTGTCCTGGCTAGAGAAGGAAGCTGTTGACGACAGTTTAGTTACAGAACAGGAGTGTGAGGGGCACTAACTTCCTTTTGGCCTTGGAACCTCAGGATTAAAGGATAGACCTTTCATTTTGGAAGCCTTGACAGAATATTACTTACATCCTAATATTGATCCTACAGTTCTAGATCTGTTTATTTAAAGGAAGGCTTCATTTTTAAATAACCATGAACTCAATAACTTATTTGTCATTCTCTTTTCCCCTTTCTCTGGAGGAAAAAAACCAAACCAAACCAAACCAAAACAAAAAAAAACAACAACCCAACCAATAAAACCCGCAAAACCAGAAAAACTGATTTATTTTCAGTGCTTGTTTTACTTGTGATTGAAAGAGAATGATATATCAAACCCATGAGGACAAATAGTTCATTGGTTGTCTTTTTCATGGAAAAGTAAAGCCATTTTTGTTATGAGAAATGTCTAGTCTTGACTTAGCTACACTGTAAATACTTTTTCTCAGTTACAAACGGTCATCAGGATTGTTCTCACAGACCGATTTTAGTAAAGGCAAACAAATTGGCAGTAGTCTGTGCACTTGTATCATGGTTTTTATTCATCCAGAATGAGGAACTGAGCAAAAATTCTCTTTCACTTCATAGTCATTGTTTTCTTACTTCAGAAATCATGATATGCAGTGAAGTGAAGGGAGGGTGCTGAAGTAGCCCTGAACTTGTCCTTGGAATGAGATAAGACAATCAGAGCTTAGAGTTCAGAAGTGCCTCAGATCCATCAGTAAAGGCCTGCACATAGATAACTTTGAACCTCAGACTAGTGACCTGGAAAGAAAACTCTGTTTAAAGCATAATAAACATGCATAATGCTCCCTAACTTGATGTGCTGCAGTGTCTTCTATCCTTTACAGTTGCTTCAGAGTGAATGGGTTTCTGTCAGTGATTTGGTATAAATCTGAAGATGATATTGCAGATGTAATAAAGGATTGATACTAAGATTCCCAGACTGGGTCTACCAGCTGCAAACTGAACAGGGGATTGGCATTTGATACTGTTGAATATTGAAATGTTTTATTTGGCCCTAGATAAAACCATACCAAACCAAACCAAAAAAACAAGTAAAGAAAATCAAAGAAAGAGAGAAAGAGAGGGAGAACTAGGTTCATTCCCAAATGACTCAAACTAGAAGCACTGGTGGCAGCAATGACAGATTTGTTAGATTATGGAAGGAGTGGTATGATCTGAGCTTCTACAAAAGCATCTCCCTTTGGGCATTAAATTTATATGCATGAGCACTATTTTATTTTCAGAAGCAGACAGGTGTCTAATAGAACATTTTAATAATTTCTAAGAATGTGAATCCTGAGGCTGATTGAAAGCAGAACCTTTTACATTGCTAGCATTGTAGCATGCCAGTAAAATCAATACAAAATATGAATTTTTTTAAATATCGGAGTGATTATGAAAGTATTTGAACGAGATCCCAATACTAAGCAAGCTATGGAAAACACATCTGTTGCAAATACACATGATAAAAACTGTCACCAGTTCAACCAGCCTCTCCATGTTTTACTTTTCATACAGATAAATTTACAACATGCATAACATACAATTTAGGCCTACTAATTGTTAATTTGCAGAACTGTCATTTCTATAGGTCTTGAATGTTGTTATCTCTCAAAAAACAATATATAAGAAAAATTTCAGTTATGATCAGTTGATAATTTCAGTTGATTTTTCGTTCAAAAATTTAGTACCTTTAACAGAACTCATCAAAATAGCAGACATCTTATCTATTAGTTTTCGACAATATTTTTTGCTGTTGTAAGGAAACCAAACAGATCTGACTGATGATCAGCAGAAACTTGTGTAAATGGGATGATCATAAGATTAGGCACTGAGAGGAGGTGTGATGGAATGTAAGATGAGAATCTTCTCCTTTACATTTTTGTCTAAAGAACCCTAGCTCCCTCAGCTGCTCCTCGTAAGGCTTCTCTAGGCCCTTCACCAGCTTTGTTGCTCCCCTGTGAACAAAGGTGTATGTTTGCCAAGTTAAAAACAAGTAAGCAATAAGAAAACATGAATCACAAAATCACAGAATATGCTATGTTGGAAGGGACCCACAGAACAGTAACTGTTGTGAATATATGATTTCAGAGCTCTCTACGCTATAATGCAATAATATGTCCAAGTTGTGCTGTCTAACATGTTTACAAGGAAGTCATACAGCTTTTACCCTCTTCCTCATATTTACAGCCTCATGGAAGGAGATGTGGGATGACTTTTGTTGGCATGTAGGAGACAAGAAAGTATTCTATGTAGAAATTTTGTGCCAGATCAGTGCCTCATTTTGCATTACTCTTCCTTGTGAAATGAAAGGCCTGCGGTTTGCTTAAAAGCAATTTAAAAAGAAAAATCTTTCTTAGTTTTGAAAACCTGAAAATTTAAAAACCAAACCAAACCAAAAAAACCTCGCTGCTTTATTATAGCAAAATTTTCAGCTTGTTAAATCTGATAATTGATTTTGAAGTAGATATGAGTGAAATTATAGCATAACACATCTTTTCTGGCTGTGATTTAGTTTACAGATATTCTTTTTTCCATTTATTTTCTTCAGTTAGCAAACTCTGAGGTCACATAATTTATCATAAAGTTGGGATTCAGCTTGGTTCTGCATACAAAAAAAGTTTAATTCCACACTTGTTTGCAATTTACCAACAAATAATTTTGAATTATTTATTCCTAATATGCATACATAGATATTGGCACAATGTACATAGTTCATTAACAAAGACAGACTTTTCTGATTGACAGTGTGTTAGAAATGGCCCCAAAATATGAGTGGCTGGAATGAGAAGGGCAAGTTTTATTCCTTTTTTATATTCATGTGCGCCTCATTCTGCTTGGTTTCCTTCGTGCATCAGAGCAGCCTGTTAATAATTATTTTTCTTTTCATCTCACACAATGTAAGGTTGTAGGTTAAGCCATTGGACTTACCACAAAGATGTCTGATTGATGTCTCTTGAAGTCAAATGCCTTCTTCTCACATTGTAACAAAAAAAAAAAAAGCTTCTCTGGACAACTTGTTCCACTGACTCACCACCCTCACAGTGAAGAATTCCTAATACCTAATCCCAATCTCCTCTGCTTAAGTTTAAAGTGATTCCCCTTGTGCTGTCACTACATGCCCTTCTAAAATATCTCTGTAGTCTCAGACTGTTCTCACCAGTCAAAGAGGAAAGACATCTTCCTCTTTTCATATTTCACTAGTCTCACTCTTGCATGTGATGCAATATTTCTATTACACATGTATCATTCGTTCCAAAATACTTTTTCAAGTTCAAAGACAAGCATATCAATGTAATGGTTTAGTATGATTATGTATCTACCAAGTATCAACACTACTTCACTGTTTGCCCATACAAAAAGCTATGTAGATCCCTATTTATACAAATACACACACACAGAGAAACAGATGCAAGCATAGTACACATATTCGTTAGAAATATTCAGAATAATTGGGGGGTGGGAAGGCAGGGTGGGAAAGAACTAAAACATCATAGACTAGAGCAGCTTCAATTAGTAGCTCCACAAAATGTGAAAAGTACAGCTCTGTCGCCTGGTTGAACAAGCTCTTAAAGATCCCAAGGGTCAGGTTTGTTCACTGAATGGTTTCTAAGGTTTAGATTGTATTTGGCAGTTTAGCAATCAGAAATTGATCCCTAACACTCTTTCCAGCATATTTTGGACCGGAAAAGTCAAGTTGCTGCAAGTAATAGAGATATATCGGCAGACATACTTGGGAAAGTCTATATAGCCTCTTTCTTCCATGTACCTGGCCTAGCTAAGGCTATTACTGACTATTGATTCCTTTCATAAGCAGTACATTTCATCAAAATCATCCCCATACATGAAATTGGTACAACACATGGGGAACATTTATTGTGCAGTCTATTATTGTCCCAGCTCAGTGAACCATCAAGAATGAATCACTGAAGCAAAGTGAGCTGAACCACAAAATTCTGAAATTAGCAAAAAAGGAAAGTATATTTAGGCTGAGGGATTTTTATTTAATTTTTAAAAAAGACCTCTCTTTTCTGATGCCACTAAGAGCAAATAATTTTTCTGCATTTTCCTCATTTTTGCCTTGTCTTTACATTTTTAAATTCTAGATTTCTCACCTATTTAGGACTCTGCTCAAATCCTATTACAGGGTGTCTGCTCAGTTTTGATCGATGTAGTGTTGCAAAATAAATTCTCTTGATTATCAACAACAAGTGGGATAGGCCAGGACATGACTGTGCCATGGCAGTGTTGAGGTTGGAGACTCCCTGAGGAAGAGACTCCCATGAGCTTTGCCAGGGGAGTCATGGCTGTCCCACTGCCGCAGATAAGAGCAGCACATTTGGGGAGCATCAGGGCAGCCCCAGTTCTGGGAATTGTGAACCTTAATGTGTATGACAGACCAAAGCCAGGCAGGGACATGGGCCTGCTGATCGGGGATCAGGTTGATGGATGAGCAAATGAATGTCTGCAACATAGCAGGGGTGGGAGTTCAGGTGGGCACTGTTCAAGCTTCAGCTGTTTCAAGCTTCAGCTTGAAAACATCTCCACAGAAGCAGAGGAGAGCCTCTCTGAAGCAACCTAGCAAAGCTATTTGGGAAAGTACTCAGTGAAATACCTTCTATTGCTTTCTTTCAAGGTGACTAGCAATACACTCTATTTTAGTGCTGAACCCAAGCAGCTGTACTCTGGGGAGGAAGGGTCTCAGGGGAATGACACTGACCCACATTTCCAGCAAAATTAAACCATCACATTTTTCACAAGTAGGCTGACCACAGAGCAGTTGAAATTAGAATTTCCAGATGATCAAATGAGTTTAAGAGGACTGCGGCCTCTGATGGCTGCATTAAAAAAGAAAACCTTCTAACACAGTAAAAGCTTAAACAATATATGAGCTCCACAGTATCAAGTATGTAAATATATATAACTCTATTTAGCATGCACCACAAGCTAATTTAGTACAATTTACCATAAAGCTGATAAACAAGGTCAGAAGTAATTTACAAAGGACTTGCGTGTCAACTGCAAGCCATGTATATGAGTGAAATGGTGAAGCAAACTTCCTGTGTTATTAGGTGTAGCTAACAGATCAGAGAAAGATCCCACGTGAATGAGATAAACAAAAATAATCTCTAGCATGGTGAAACAAGTGTTTAGAAAAGGCAATAGATATGCTTGCTACACCTTGAACAAGGATGGGCAATATGGAAGGATTTCTCTAAGCAGACACTCTCTTACTTCCAGTGCTCAAAACAACGTGTAAATGCCAGGAATTTCTTATGCATTGTAAAGGGGAAAAAAGTGCTTGTGTTACTAAAAAGAATCTCAGAGAGAGGGTTTAAGTCTAGTGTCCCAAAGGCCATAAGCATAGAAGAATAGTAAAGAAACTATGAATGTCACAGCATGCTGGAAAAATAATCTGAATTTAGGGTTCTTTGTCTAAGATGGGACAGATAGTACCACAAATGCAATGTGGAGAAGCCATAGTGAACTCACAAAACTGAAGCTGAACACAGGGCAAAAACGCCATTCAGAAACACTGTAAAAAGCCCTCCCATCAGTAGTTGCAGGAAAGAAAAAGGAAAAAATCATCTATGTGGCAATCTGAATCAAAAGCAATCAGGAAATGCAAGCACTTACCAATCACTGAAGTGCAGTTGAACAGTGAAAAAGAACTTTTGGCAGGTAAATGCTTCAGCCTCATCTACAAGGGCTTAGTAACCTCACATCAAGCTCTTCCACCCTTCCTCAATGCCAAGCATCATTCACCACTACAAATAAAGCATGATTCTTTGTAGGTCAGAATGGCAGAATGGGAATCTGAATGACTTGTGATGCTGAAACAAAGAGCACTTTATCCTAGTCACTGGTGGAAATACTGCTCAAGTAATCATGGTTTGTTACAAGAAAAATCAGGTGAGATGAAATTGATCAGATTTAAATGTAAGCTTTTCAAAGTTAGATGGCGAGAGTTAGTGACTTACTGGAGGTGTCTTTACAAATGCCATAGAAAAGCAGGCATCTCCAGAGGGTAATTCGTTCAACTATTTTAGACACTGATGTTAGAGCAGATTTATTACTCTGTGGTAATGCCAATTCCTCTCCATTGACTCTAGAAAGAAACACTGTGATGACTGTAGACTAAAATTAATGACTTTTAGATGCTCTAAACTTAGCAAGATGAATCCTTCTTAGATTAGCAAATTAAAATAATAGGAATTTTTCCCTCCCTCTCTGCACATAACGTGAGTAAATGGATTAGCCAGACAATCACTAAGTGAAAACAACCAAATGTTCAGGAAAGGTCTTTGAAAAAAAAAGTGACACTTTTCTTAAAAAGTCATGAAAAATAAAGATTTTTTCCTTTTCTACGTGTTGTCTCAAAGCTTTCAAAGCTCTCTCTTTTTATTTTTTTTCTCTTTGTTTGAGGGATGGGAGGGGATAACATTTCTCACATGAACTTACAATGTTTTACATGTGGCAGCAGTATTGATACTAACAATATTACTCATTCAAGAATAAGCGTTTGTCCTGGTTGCATAATTTAAGGATGATGCAAGAAGATTGACTAGATGTTTGAATACATATATTTCTGTATTTGTCTCTAAATTATCTGTAGTAATGTTTTTAATTGGGTTATCAATTTAGAGCAAATCTGACAACTGTTTTATATTTATATAGCTAAATTAAAAAAAAACCACAGCAAACAAAACAACAAAAAAAGCTAGAATTCAATCCCTTGCTGCAATACTAATTGGCCTTGTTTCATATATACAGTGTGAGTAAAGAACCTTATAAAGAGCAGATCTGTATTGCAGGGAGTTCTAGCTGCAGCAATGCAAACCAGAGCCTTTGGGAGAGTTAATACTTAACTAATTAGTGATCCAATACTGGAACTTATTCCCAGAAGCTTCTTTTAATTACAAGTATAGACCTGAAGTTCCCACTGGTTTTATAAGATGAAACATCTTTTGCAGGAGACGCCTAAATAAGTGCTTTTAGTGAAAGAAAACTTTTAACACAAACTTTAAAAGTTGTAAAGTAACAGGATATAAACCTTCGAATATTCTGTTTCTCATAGTAGTGCGTGGTTTATTTGATGACTGATCATGTTTTCTGCACACATCTTTGGTTTATTTGGTTTATTAGCCTTTCTTACATTCACTGAAAGACTAATAAAAAATAAATATGCTTTGGTAATAATGTGGTGTAACTTTATTTGCATCTCACATTTTTGTTTATGTTGAGATGTATTTTGTCTGAATAGTCACTCAGATTTCAGAAGGAGCAAACTGTATTAAAGTACCATAATTTTCATTCACAGATCTCAAAATACTTTTCAAGGGGTAAAATCATTATCAGTTTGGCTAAACTTTTCACACTGAGAGCTTATGTGTCTTGTCCAGTGTTATTAATACCAGCAACAACATCAATCACCTCTCTGTACAGTAAATCCACTGGGAGAATCACATTGGAGTACAGATGATCTATTCAGTGAGTCTCTTCTACATCAGAAATGCCAAGAGTGGCTTGCTATGCTATTCTATGTGTCTAAGAATAAATCTGTGCATGTGTATGAATGTTGTATAGTACAGTAATAAATAAATATTATACATGCATAACATTAATTGTCATCTTGTAAATAACTTCAGACAGATATATATATATATTGAAGACTTGATTCAGATCTGAGTCTGCTTTTGTGGCTTTTATTCAAATCCTTAGCATATGCTGTACACAGGGGTTTTTGTTGTTGCTTAGTGTGCTAGAGTTAGTGCTAAAGCTTCTCACAAAACAAAAAAACAAACCAGAAATGCCTAGGGAGACGAACAACAGCCAGAAGGTGAGACAAAGACAGAACATGAGAAGTAATCTCAGCTGGCAGGTCCAGCCAGCCACAACAGAGTGATAGTGTGGAAATTCATTGAAAGAGATTTTCAGGACACCGCTGTCCACACAGAAAACAGGGTACACATTATGCAGTTCAAAGCACAGCCCCCTACATTACTGCTGCTCTCAAATGCCAGTGCATGACAGAAATAGCTTGCCCTCATGTAATTTATGCTTCTATCTAAACAGTAGCCAGCCATTTTTATACACTTAAAATTGGCTGAAAGGAGAGGACTGTAGTTTTAAACATTTTCAAAATGGTAAATAAATCTACCATTCTAGTTAGTGATATAAGTTACCACCACTCGTTTGACACAAGCTTTCAAGAGTGAGAGGGGAGATGTTTTTACAGAAATATTTTCATTTGCCCAGGTGGAGGCTGTATAAAAAGCAAACCAAACTGAGTGAGGAGTAAGAGATAGCTAATTTACAGCAGCGGATGTTATGCATGTGTCATTGTTCAGAGTTCCAGGAAGCTGCTTCTGCACCAAACTGTACTTGGACCTACTTCAATTTGCAAAGGTGTATGTACTAATTCTGTGCACTTTGGCCCATCTCTGAAAGCAGTTTGGGGGCCTAAATTCATTGAAAGAAATGGAACCTAGAGGCACAAATACCTTGGAGAATCTAGCCTTGTCTAATTATATTCTATGAAAATTTGGAAGTTATAACCATAGTAGAGAATTGAACAATGCCAGGCAACATTCCTAGGTACTGAAACAGTTTATACTGTTAAGTTTTTAATGTAGTTGCTGGCATGATTTTATCGTGTGCCAAAAGATTCTTGGCTATGGCTTATGGGTTTTTATGGAAGTGGGATCGTTCCCAGTAGTTTGGGTACATGCACCTTGTTCAGTTGTGTAAGAGTTTATTAGTGGGGACATAGTGTCTTTCAAGCCAATTGTTCACAGTGCCAGAAAGAGTAGTCCTGCACATGTTTCATAGATGCAGCCTGAACAGCTCTGGGAGAGGTTAAAAAGCAGATCTGAAGGCATACGGCTGCCTTTTTAACAAAGGAGAAATTTCCTAGAGAAAGGAAATTCATAGCATTACTAAACTGGAAAACCAGAAAGACAGGAAAGCAGGAAAGACAGACTGGGAGAAATGTGCACCCCACAGGAAATATTTAGTGGCAAAATACAAATCCACTCATATTCATTGTTTAGTCTGAAATGACTATCCACTACCTTACAAACACTTCGGTGATAAAAATGGAAGTGTATGTGCCATTCAGGAGGGCATTGAAACCTAGTGATGTATTTTGGCAATGACAGGGTTGGGGTAAAACCACACAGTACTGTGCATGGCAAAATCTTACTGCACAAAAATTAGTTGCAATGCTGAATCTGGTGTCATATCGACTATTCGGTGTACAAATGTTGTGATACACTGTAGAAAACATATCTAATAATAATTCACATTATCCATATACATCATTCAAAATGAAAAAAACCCCACAAATACAGTCCATGCTGGTTTGATTTTTTTGCTCCTCATATTTCAATCTTAGCATAGACACTATTAAAACCTGTTATTTACTCTTGAAGTGCCTTGAAGAATATACACCTTCTGTTACTTTTCTAGAGCTTTTGTGGCATGTTGTTTTGTATCGTTTTGATCATTTGCTGTATGCTGAACTCAAAATTAGTTTTGTATGTATGTAATTGTTTTTACTGAGCTTGTTTAACTTGTTCATCTTTACCTTTTTTATAACATTGTACATAGAATAAATATATGGCATATATAGCATATATGGCATAGAATAAATATATGGTATGTTTATTGCCAGGTTTACTTATGTTCTTTTGTTCTGTTTTGATTGGTTGATTTTCTGTTTTCAGATACATCCTTGGTACAGGTAAAAATTTCTAAACCAATGAAGTTGGGAAATATTGACTTCTACTACAACATTCCTCCATTTTTTTTCTGTTTTTCAGAATTTGAGAAATTAAAGGCATGATCCCACTGAAATCAACACCAGAGGTTTCATTTTTGTTAGACCCCTGTATGGGGAAAGTTCTTTGTGTAATAGTCCATCAGTAATCATAATTTCCCAGCAAAACATTTTGCATGGACATTGTAATTTAGAAACAGGTTTTAAAGCTCTTTGAAAAAAAGGATACCCTCTATAGAGAGAGTAAAAAGTATGTCACTTTCTGCTTTTTCATTCAAGAAAGGCTTTTTAAGACTGAGATCACTGCCAGAGAAATTTCATGGTCCTCCAAAGGCTGTTTTAAGAAAATACTTTTATCTGTTTTGTTTTCAAGAGTTCTAAGTATTATTCTAAAGTTACAAAATATCTGTGGGTTTTATTATTAATTTCTTAAAAACATGCTGCATTAAAATATTGGTTTAGTAAGTGTTTTTAACTGAAAAAAACAATCTTTTGAAATTCAAATAGATTTGCCTGCTTCTACTAGCAATATTCTTTCAATGGTTAAACTGACATGTCCCCAAGATCAATAAATTTTTTGAAAGCTTACTAAATACTTTTCATTAGGGGTGTTTAAATATGAGAGGTATCATTTTTCCTTCCCCTTTAGTGTGATTTTCCCTTCAAAGATATTTACAGAACATAAGATTTTCTTCACAAGGATTGCTTTTGTTATGATTTCTAAGGGAAGGTCTCTCCTTCCCTAGCTATTCACAAGGTTTTAAGACCATTTTGACAGCGTGCATTAAATTAAGACAGGTCAAAGATTTCCATGATAAAGCCCTCTTCCTTGCTTAGGTGATTAATAAAGCCTATTTGCATGGTAGATAGCCAGATAAAATTAGGTTGCACAGTAAACTGAAGTAACACCAGCTCTGCATGCTGTTCTGCACCCTGTGATTTCTGTTCTTCTTTTGCTTCAGTCACTTTATCTTTTATATTTATATAAAATATATTCATGAGGAAGGAGTTTATACCTTTGTGATAACTGACTTTACAAACTGTTTTCTCAATGTGCTGGTTCAGGAATCTATTGGTTACTCCACCCTTTATATGCTGTTGTCTGCTTAACAGATTTTCCATTGTCTTCTATCTTTTGACAAGAATAAGAAGCAATACAGGATACCAATGTTAAAAAAAAATAAAAATAAAAATAAGCATTTATGTCCAATTGCTATTCTCCAGATTCCAGGAAAAGTCATTTAACTTTCTGTCTTTAATGTGGTGATGACCCAGGAGCTTGGTGAGCCTGGCAGCCTTGGCAGGCATTCTTGACAGCTTGTCAAGCCTGAGGCTACTGCATGTTATCTTTCAATAATTAATAATTAATTAGAAGCCATGTTTTTTTAATGATGGACTGATTTAAATGTACTCATTTTTGGGGGGTTGTATTTGTATTTTTTTAAAGCATTTTTTGAAAGCAAGAAAGACAAGTAAGAGGAATGATGTACATGCCTTCAAACAAGTCAAACAAAATCACTGGAGAAATAAAGGCCTACCATACACACACACTTATCTGCGCTTATAAGGATGCATTTGCACACAATGAATCTAGTCCCTGCTGGCCAAACACAAGTGACTAAACACTTTTTTGCAAGCCCAGAAAAACAAACACTGCCTGAAGCACCTCATTTACAGATTTCCCATGCATACAAAGCACAAATCCCAAAGGTGTAGTGTTTTTTTTTTCTCAATCAGTTGGTATGTTCTGTGGAAATGTAGGAAAATTATGGCCCTAATTTTCAAAGACACTACAAGGAACCACAGAACAGAGAAGAGAACAGAAAAGGATGCTCTTGTTAATTGAGGTGAATCCATTTTTTCCTGGTATACCTAATTTCCAGGTATATTATATATTACATAGCATACATTACATATCATATTACACATTGCACACAACGTATTATATACTGTATACTATATATTATCTCTATTTCTACTTTGTATAGTTTCCTCCACATTTCATTTAGTCTTTTGTTCTCTTCTTGCAAAGGCCTGGGTTCAGTGAAGATTCTCAATGTTGCTGAACTACAGGCAGAAGTCCACAATTGCCCCTTGAAGAAGAATCTTCAGCCTTAAATTGAACATCTGTGCTTCAAACCCAGTGCCTAAGAAACATCTTTCAGAACAAGAGGTAAGTCCAAATATTCCCAACAGAGAAATGTTGGGAGCAACTCTGGTTGAAGTCCCTTCGTTGGTAGATATTAGATGCTTTGTTATCAAACCTGTCACCCTATATTCAGGACTCAGAAAATGATCCTACAAAAGGGTATCTGCATATTTCATCAGGACACAATGTCATCTCAGTTTCCAGGAACAGTTCATCCACAGAGAAACAGAGGTTCTCTGAGAGTGTTATTGTTCCTTTGTAGGTAGATATTAAAATACCAACACAGGAGAAGTGATTTCACACTATGCATAACAGCAGCATGACAGCTCCATACCCAGCTGCAGTCCTTGTTATACTAAATCTCCCTCAGTGAAACTGTATTTAGTCTACTAAATGTAATTCTGCTTCTATTTTTCCTGGTAAAAAATAAAAATCATTAGTATTAGTTGATATAATCATTAACTTTCAGATACCAATACTTCTTCCGGTAACTATTTAACATTCTGTTAAACAAAGTTCCTTTTAACTCATATTAATAAATAGCACTACATACACACACATCATCTTCCACACCTTCAGATTTGCCAGCAGTGTCAGCGATATCTACCTAAATGTAGATCTCACTGACACTGCTGACCCAATAGCAGAGACATTTCCATAAAGTTGTAGTCTAACTTGAGAATAGTTGTGTTAATCATCAGGGAATGTTCTGACATATGGGAGTAGAAACATTGTCTTTTAGGTTATTGCAGTTCTTCTCTTACTATTGCTAGGTGTAAACATCACCAGATTATGATGGTGTAGAAGTTGTGATCTCTTAGTTCTTTAGAGAGGCATCCTACAAAAACAGGAAAATGTATCTGCACAGAAGTATTATCTAGTTTTTCTCATTATCTGAATTTAGTTGTTGAAGCTGAATTAAGCTTGGGGACAAACATTCTGTGGATGGATTGAGATTTCTGAGGCAAATTAATTCCTTGTAGGACCAGTCTAGCTTGTTTGCCATTTCATGTGGAAATAAATCTCAAAATCTATCCAAACTCCAGAGCTGTTTCCCCTTGTAAGAATTTAAGGTTTCAGTATCTAATATCTTCTTGCAGTCACTATTTGGTGAAATGGTCGTACAACAATAAGGATCATAGAAAATACCATTTTCTGGAAAAAAGGTGGAAATGAGTCTTGACAGGTTGACTACCTTATTTCTGTCCAAAGCCAGTAGTGACTGTGCCAATGTTGTTCTGGACAGTTACTTTTATCAAACTGTTCCCAAAAATTTCAGTGATGTGAATCAGACACTGACTCTAGATGATCTGTTTGACTGCTTCACTATTCTTACTGCTAGGAGAGATTTCTTTTTATGTGTGTGCAACCTAAATCTGCTTTTCATATAGCTTCTTAAGTTGATGTCTCAGCGGTGTAAAAAAATAAATAAATCACCAAATAAATCAAAACATCTTAGAGAAAATACTTTCCCACATCTCTAGTCAACATTATCTAGAATGTAAAATGGTGGGGTATTATTTTAAAAATTTTAGTGCCTGTATTTGTACATGTGCTTGAGCCTGTAGTACATGGATTATGTAACTGTATACATTGGATTGTGTAACTGCATACATGATAATCTTGTTTGTATGATACTATGTGCATGATCCATTTCAATGCAAAATAATAATAAAATACAGACAGATTTTATAGCCCAAGGGGTAAGTAGTATCTGGCAGGTTAATTAATTGAACAGTAATCCAGACGGAAATGTATTCCAGTGGAGACAGTGGAACACTCCCTTTCTAATTGATCATATTTAGTTAAGAGGATTGCCAGTAGTTTTCAATTCACTCAGGTGCTGCTTTGGGCAGGGTCTGTGTTACTTAATCTAATAGTTCTTTTTTGGCTTTGATGTTGATAAAGGCCTCTGAAACTCATCTTCCTTAATTGTATTATAATAGAAAGAGTGCCCTAGGGACAATAACAAGGAACAAACCCCAAAAGACCAAATTCATTTGCTACAATTTGAATGTGTTAGGCTATGTGATAAAAATTCATCTGTATATCCACTGAGAGAGACAATGGCAGGTGGAGACCTGAAAAATGACCTGCCTGGCTACTCCCAGGACAATCACAGCAGCCATCAGGCAATCAAAAAAAAAAAAAAACCAAAAAAAAAAAAAAAAAAAAAAAACAAACAAAAACCCCAAACTTTTCTACAGAGGATCACAGGTGGTTGATGACAGATGTGGGAAAACCAAATTAAAGACTCAGAGGAACAGATTGTCTGGGTTCTTCCTAGGGCTGTCTCAGAAGACACTCAAGCCCAGTGTCTAGCATGAAATACATCAATATGTGTGAACGGAACACCTTTTGGACTGAGGAAGGTCACTGCCTAGAAATATCAGACACATTCTAGTGTACAGGGGAAAGTTATTTTGGGATCACACAGGACTTATGGGATGTTTAACGGAAAGACAAAGGCAGGAAAAGAGGTGAATTTAGTTAGTCTGGTGAGGAACAAACATTAGAAAATAGACGGATGAAGGGACAGAAATGTTTTGTCATATGTAAATGGTTTGAAAGTCAGTAAACATGTCTTCATGGGATCAGTGCAGTCTGTCCTATCTTCTTATTAAAATCCATTTCTAACTTGTTTTCTCAGTGAGAGACTCTCTTTGATGCACATGTGTGAATGGGTTCTGAGTGTCAGCAGCTGCAATAGGACCTCTTGGTGTCCCTGTAGTCACAGGGTTGTAAGAATGTGGTAACTCTAAAGTACACATGTGTAAAGGAGTTTCTGGTGCTAGGAGAGTGGGTTGAATCTGGTCATCAGTTGAACATGCGCCCTGCCATCTCTCACTCTCCTTTCCCACAGGATGTGAAGAAAATGGAAGGAAGGTGAGAACACTTACAGACTCATAATGAAAGTTTTACAAGGAAAGCAAAAAATGTGTGTGTGAGCAAAACAAGAGGAATTAATTCACTGCTTCCCATCTGCAGGCATGTGTCCAGCCAGTTCCTGGGAGGCAGGGCCTCAGAATACTTAATGGTTACTTGGGAAGTCAAATGTGCTCTCTCTTCTTTCTTTGTGTTCTTTATAGCTGAATATAGTGCCATATAGTATAGAATGTCCATCTGATCAGTTTGGGCCAGCTGTCCTACTATTGTCCCTATTTAACATTTAATGTTTTTGGTGTCTCTTCAACCAGTAGAAATCTGTTTCCAAATGTAGGTCTGGTAATTCAGAATAAACAGTGCAGCCATAAAACCTATATTATATAAGTTTTAATCTAGCTTGCAAGTACCTTTAGCTTGCTAATACCTTTAGCTTGCGAGTACCTTTGTACAGAATTCCTGAAATGCAGTGTTATCATTCTTTGTTAAGAATTTCAACAGACAGGGATTTTAACAAGCTAAAGGGTTTTCTATCTGTAAAAATGTACTGAGAAGACATAACACCTGATATAACCAGTCAAATATATTCAGAAGCCTTGAAACCATTCCAGAAGGTGTGCTACTGTGCCAAAGGATATACGGAAGAGGAAGACAAGATGAAGATAGGGGTCTTTGAGACCTCCATCTCAAATTCGGGAGTATGTTAAGGGCAGTGCAGTGGGTGTAATGGTTTTGGAAGTAGGTGAGATAGACGCCTGAATTTGTAACTAGATGATAGTATAAAGTTGTGAAACCTATGCAGTTCAACATGCACACTTTGGAAATATTCCTGTGCATTACGATGACAAAATAAATGAGTGCTTTTTGCTTTCCAATAATTAAAAAGAGTTTTAGAGAGTTATTTCCAGCTTTCTGCCATGAATTTCTTTGAATTCAACCAAATCTATGATTTGTTGGACTAGCTACCTAGCCATCAGCACAAAGTGCATGCTAAAACAGTTTCAATAGAAAGACTATTGGTTTCCTTTGACTCTACAACTTCCTTGTGAGGGGAAGTAGAGGGGCCGGCACTGATCTCTTCTTTCTGGTGACCAGTGACAGGACTGGAGGGAGTGGCCTGAAGTTGTGTCAGAGAAGGTTTAGGTTGGATATTAGTTGGATATTATATTTAGAAAGAGACAGTGGCTGGGCACTGGAACAAGCTCCCTAGAGAAGTGATGATAGCACCAAGGCTGACAGAGTTCAAGAAATATTTGGACAATGCTCTCAGACCCATGGTGTGACTCTTGGGGACATCCTGTGCAGGTCTAAGAGTTGGACTTGATGATCACTGTCTGTCTCTCTCAAATAAGAATATTCTGTAAATCTGTAATTCTCCAGAATAATGTGGAAAGATACTTCTGTCTGAAGTATCTCACCAAAATTATTTTGAAGTACCAAATACTGCCTTCACTTCATCTAGAAAACTGATATAAGGCAACCTCGACTGAAATCAAGCCAACTGGACAGAATAGCAAGGTGCTACCTGAGGAAACCTTGCATGGAGAAGAAATAGAACGTAAAGTGGAAATAGAAGGCACTGACCTTTAATGTCCCAAGAGTAACAATTTATAGAAAAGGAAGGATGAAGAACATCTGATTCCTCATTTGGCTTTTCCACCTCCTGTTCAAGGAAGGAAGGAAGGAAGGAAGGAGAAGAAAGGAAGGAAGTTCCACCATTCTTAAACATGAGGGGTTCCCATACTCTTCACCTTGCTGAAACAAAACTTCACTGGTTGACATTGTGTGTCTGTAATTAATGTACAAATGAGATTAAAAAAAGGTCTCATTAAAGAGGTGAAAGAGCCCAGCTTATGAGAAAAAAAAAAAAAAGAGGCATAACGCTTTGGTGAAAAGCAGCACCTGGCAGATCAGTTAGTGTGTCAGGAGAAACAAACTGGCAGGTGCAATATTAATAAAAGGCACAAGAGGACCCAGGGCTCTGTGTCATGCCATCAATTCTGTGGGTACTGCTGGATATTGATCATAAATAAATAATTGTTCCATTCTGCCTTTGATTAAAATGTTAGTAAAAGTACAAAGTTACAGGAGTAGAATCTAAAATCATACCATAGCTATGAAAAATCCATAAAAAGGGTCAAAATATTTTTCCCTTCTGCTTAGTCCTTCCTAGATTAATACAATCTTCTTGTCCTACAGAATTTCAAGCGCATAACATGTCTGAAAGATGGTATTTTAATTTTCCACCTACAAGTGACAAAACATTTTTTGAGCGCTTGTATTATATTGTATACACATTTGTTTTCACTTTCAGTAGTAGAAGAGCAAACATACAGCAAAGTTTATGTGAATCATAGATAAGTTTACTTACATAAAAATTTAAAGGAGATTAAACTCACTTTCTTTCTCACTAGTAAGTCTCTGGACCAGATTTAGTGTCCACTTTACTTTTTTTACAACTAGCAAAAAATTAGAAAGATAAGGAAGATTTTTTTGTTGTTGTTGTTCTTAAGTACTGAGGTACATTTTATATTCTCTCTCTCAAGATTCAGAATATGTTCTCTACAACTTAAGTTCTTATGGCTTTTATTTCAATGAGCAAATGGCAGATTCATTCTCTTAAAGTCTGTTCAAAGGCTTTACATGAAACTGTAGAGCTGTTATGTGAGGTGATAACATCCAGCTAAAAGGTGGCAATAAGTAGCAGGCAGGCAGTGATATCTTAAAATAAGTCTTTTCTGCCACAACACCAAAATAGCGGTTCACATTGTTGTCTTTCATCGTGATTTATTAGATCTTGTTTAGAGAAGAACCTGTGTGGTTAAAGAAGTTTTAAATGAAAACTGGCTTGCACCTGCTCACTTGGTGGGATTTGTTATGAAAAAAAAAATAAAATCTTAATATAACACTTAAATCCATGAACGTAAATAAAATAATCATTTGGAAAAAGGAATTAATATAAAATTGGTTTTATTTTGAAATAAATAGTATATTGATATGGAAATTAAATGTGTGGGGAAAAGGGTTTCTGGATAAGTATTCATTACATAAAGAGCCTATGACCAGAGTATCTGGGTACTCATTCAATAAGGGAAAAAAAACCAAAACCAAACCAAAACAAACCAAACCAAAAGAGTATGCATTCACACTGTACACAATACACAAACTGAAACACAAACTTCTTGTCATTGTTTGTTGGGAACACAGATTTTCTTCCAGTTGAAAATGAAAGGCATTTTTTGTGTTGTTTTGACTCAGACAAAAGAAAAAATAAAATAAGAAAACAACACCCTTCTAAGTCTTCCTTGTACAGAGTAAAGACATGATACTTTCCTAGGGGAAAAAAAAAAAGTAAATTTTTGAAGGTTTGTTTTTATTTTTACTTTTTTTTAGGGGGCTGGTGTTTGCCTCTCTAAAAGTTTTCAAGAATATGATATATCACCAAACCCAAACCCAAAGAAAAACTAAAGGATGCTGTAAAATGGAATATTATAATTGATGCCCTGTGAGAAAAATTGTTTTCTCTGTATCCAGTAACATTAGAAAAGAGGAAAGAGATGTTGACTTTCAATGTCTTCTTGGTCTACCTTCTCTATTCTTCTCAGTTATATGTTAACATTGCAGCTACACCATACGTCTCCAAGACTTTGACTCCTTGCCTCTGGTTCCAGTACTGCTCAGTCACTTGAAAACAAAGGCCAAAAATGTGTTCTGGAGTTTGAGGTGAGGAACAGTTACTGAGGTCTAAGTCTCGTGTTACTTTGTCACATGAGCTGGTACAGTCCATTTCTGGTGCATGGTTACTCATTTTTAATGCCTTACCAAATGGGATAGCTGGGATTAGAGATCCACCCAGCAGCAATCAATGAATTGCAAAATTATGACTGCAGCTTGCAGAGATAAAAGGTTGTAAACACAGGCAAGAGAGGGAACTGTTACAAGCAGCCTTCAAGGAAATTGAGCTTTAAAAAACATGAAAACACTAAATGAACCACATCATTACTTGGGGTAAGAGGAAGTAAAATCACAGAATAAATGTCTATAACATAATAGATTTGGTTTTTATTTACGTGCATCTACTTTTTTGACATCTTTGCAAAATCTGAATAGGACCAGGAAAGAGACTAGGATAAGCTGGGATTCAGCTGAAATACTAACTGGAACTAAGAGAAAACAAAAGGTACTGTAGCATTTAATTGATTGTTCCTATACTCCTTTATGGGTTCATTGGACTGTTAATTTGTTCATTTTACTATAGTGAAAATGACAATTTTTTTCTCTTTCAGATAAAAAGGAATTCTTCTCCAGTAAGTGTTCACATCTCAGTTTATTTATCTTGACAATGTTATAAAAGAGAAAAAACAAAAACAAAACAAAAAAAAACCCGAACAAACCAAAACACGTTTAGCAGCAACCTTTAAAATCACAGTGGGCTCAAGGCAATTACAATGACTGACAAATTTATGTGAAAGCCAGCAATTTTTGCATTCATTTATAGCATTACTTACTTACTACATCCATTTTAAATTTAAAACACATAACAGTTGCTATGAACATGTTCTTCTTATCCCACAATCTGTTTCTGATAATAAAAGTTTTCTAAGCTTCACATTATTTCAATCAGAAAATGAATGAACCAGGCTTTTGTAATATATATCATCCTTAATTCAAGGCTTTATTTCTTGTACAACATGATGAAATTGCTCCAGAAGATATGATTTGTATGTTCTGAAGATACTCTACCTTATAGAATAATTATAATATGAATTTACTAAAAACTTCACTGTCATATCTTTTTTGTGTGCATGATTGAAGAAGTGATGTGAATTATCAAGGAAAAGACATTACAAACAGTAAAATCAAATAGGTAAGACTACAGATCTTTTTTCTGTGGAAAAGTCCTATGCTGCATCTCTATGATTGTCATTCTCATTCATACCATCTTTTGAACAAATCTACAAAGCAGAAGGCAGAAATTTTGCTATGACAAAATATGTTTTACAAAAAACGCAATTAGTTCTATGTTGTGGTTGATCAAATGTATTAATTAACATATGCAACTCCACAAATTGAAGGAAAACTTTCCCATCAGCATAGAAGACATAAGGGAAAATTCTTCTTTCTAATTTTTCTGAATCATATTCAGATTAGTTAGTATTAAACACAGTGAAAAAAAAAAAAGAAAAAAGAAAAGAAAAATCCGAAGTATAAGGAAACATCTCTCCTAACAAGGAAAAGAAGGAATTTAGTTCATGTAAATAGGAAAAAAGAAGCATTTTTTGAGAATGCTTCAGAAATCAGTCCACATTAAATCAAGCTCAGATCATGCTATTTCTTTGTAAACATGAATTATGTAGGAGGGGGGAGAAAACTTAGAGTATTATAGTACTTATGTGACTGCAAGGATGGTGTTCACATCTAGAGCATGAACATTTTCAGTCATAGCATTAGACTAACTGTCTAAGTGTCATTATAGTCAGTGGTGATTTAATTTGTGTAACAGACAAATTCTATGTACTTGATTATGTCCCCTCAACATAGGCATCTAATGTTATTTCAGGTGACCTGTGACATCTTATCCAGTGTCCAGCTGATGCACTGGAACTTGAGCCTTCTGTATGTTCCATGTCAACCGTGACAGCCATTATGACATACCATGTCCATGACAGCCTAGGGAAGTGTAGTCTAATATCCCTAGACAATTCAGTTTATCTGTAGGTATCTATTCTCTTGATACAAAGAGAAATATTAAACATTGGGACCATACTGACAAATAATATGACAACATGAACATGTGTCATATGCATACTTCTCTTAAAATATAGCTATGCCACACCCCTAAGCTGGGAGGAGTGGGTGGGCATTTGCTCTTTAAGTATGATACTTAAAATGATACATGCAATAAATATTTTTAAAAACGCTGCTTAAAACAAACAAACAAAAAAAAAACACCCCAAAAAACACTTCTTATATTTTCATTAATCTACCAATCTGAAAATATTTTCACACATATGTGTATAAATACAAAGCTGTAACCCTCCATAAAGATATGTACTTTATTTATTCTCCTGTGTTTCCTCACTTAATACCCACATACACAACAGAGTAACAGCCTGTTATAAAACCATAGACTAGCAGAAGTCTAGCAACTGAATTCCTATTTCTCAATATTTTTGCAATCAGTAACATGTTTAACTTATGCCCTAGTACCTACGGGAACAGAAATCCAATGGCTGGAATACTTTTTTTTTTTTTCTCAGCTGGAAAATTACAACATATGTTGCATAAATCCCTTTGTAAAACAGGAATCTAGATGATATCCAGAAAAGATGCCACAATAACTAAATTATTAAATTGTTCACCATTAGGTGTGCTCATCTAATAATGCCAGTGGGTGGCAAATTCTACCAGACCTTTGCCTACAGGTAAGTCCTGGTAGGCAAATCATACGTGGGCAGATGAATAATACAAGGAGAAATGTGTGAAAATGTTTCTAAAGGGCAAGGTAAACTCAGACTCCGCTATTTGTAATGTTCCTTATGCCACATTTGCAACCAACTAGGGAGGTCGATCTATTAGGAACTAGGGAATTCATTGAAATAGCATATAAAGGATGGATGAGTTCCATATAAAGCAAATAAAACTCAAACCTAAAATAAAGTTTATGGGGAAATTTTAAACTAAAGACTGAGGGAAATCCAACAGGTGCATAAGGGTGAAGTAATAAAATCTCTGCAGTATTACAAACTCTGACACAACAGAAGTCAATAGCATTGAGGAAGGTAATAGAAAGGACCAATCTCTATAAATAAGATTCTATGGAAGCAAAATATGTAAAAAACTGACAACCAGAACAGGGCCAAATATATAAATGATTTTATATGGATTACAGATATGTAAAGAATTAGCTAGCCAAGATGAAAGTCCTGAGTTTAAATAAGAGTATTTTCATACTGGGAATTGAAGAATATAATAGATGTTGGATAACCACAGCAGCACCATATCTTGGATGCTGCAAGATAATTTACATTAGAGATGGCAGAAGAAGTATGTGTGGAGGAGTGACACTATACGTTAAAAGAACAATAAGAAATATGAAAATATGTAGAGCAAAGGACAAGAAATATTGGTATTGAAATCCTGTGCCCAAATACAATAGTCTAACAGTAAGGCTGTACTATCAACACTTTGGAACATTTAGATATGAAATATTGGGGAAAATGTTTTTGCAAATGTAAGCAATGACTCCTATATCTATTAAATTTCATTAATGAAGTTAAATAACATATGCCTTGGTGTTATCAGGTTATTTGCTGTATATGGAAATCATGAGAACTTTCTGGAAAGGTTCTGGAAAAAGTCAGTACTATGTTACATAGTAACAAAAGGAGGTTGTACAGATTAATAACTGCATAAAAGAGGCAGCAAAGGACTAGATACAAAGGATTCTAGTCTGCTGGATTCAAGTATAGGAGAATTTATTCAGTGACATTTCAGTGTGTCGTGGGTTGATCCTGGTTAGGTGTCAGGTACCCACTGAAGTCACTCCCTCCCCTTTGCAACTTAACAGAGGAGGGAAAAAACCCCAAGCAATGAAGGATTCATGTGTTGAAATAAGAGAGAGAATGAAACGAACGAACGAACGAACGAACGAACGAATGAATGAATGAATGAATGAATGAATGAATGAATGAATGAATGAATGAATGAATGAATGAATGAAGACGTCAGTTACTGGTCACTATCATGGACAAAACAGCTCAGAGTGGGGATATTAATTAAATTAGTTCCTAACAGGATTAGAGAAAAACAGTGAGAAATAAAATAATCTTAAAAACACCTTCCCCCCACTCCTTCTTCCTTCCAAGTTCTACCTCCTTCCCAGTTCTACCTCCTTCCCCACAGCGGTGCAGGGAGATGGGGAATGAGAGTTAGGGTCAGTTGTAGTTTCCGCCACTTGTCAGGGAGAAGAGTCCTTCCCCTACTTCCTGTGGGGTCCCTCCCATGGAAGACAGTCCTTCATGAACCTCTCTGGTGTATTTCACAAAATTGCTGTCCCATGGGTCACTTCTCCGTGGGGTGCAGTCCTTCACAAACAAGCTGCTCCACTGTGGGTCTCCCACGGGACCACAAGTCCCACCAGGGAAACCTGTTCCAGCGTGGGCTCCTCTCTCCATGTGCTGCAGGTCCCCGGCAGGACCCTGCTCCATTATGGGCCTCCCATGGGGCTACAGCCTCCTTTGGGCATCCACCTGCTCTGGCGTGGGCTCCTCCACAGGCTGCAGGTGGATCTCTGCACCCAGATGGTCCTCCATGGACTGCAGGGGCACAGCTGATGGTCTGCACCCCAGCCTGAAGGGGTATCTCAGCTCCGGTGCTGGAAGCACCTCCTTCCCCTCCTTCTACACTGATCTTGGTGTCTACATTGTTGCTCACATGTTCTCACTCTGCTCTTCCCTTGCTGCGATTTTCATCAGTGCAATAACTTTCTTTTTGTTCTTAAGTATGTTATCACAGAGGCGCTACTATCATTCCTAATTGGCTTGACCTTGCCAAGAGGCAGGAAGCCCATCCTGAGGCCAGCTGGTATTGGCTCCACCAGACACAGGGGAAGCTTCTAGCAGCTTCTCACAGAAGCCAAATTTGTAGCCTCCCTGCTATCAAAACCTGACCACAGAAACCCAATACACAGAGTCATTTCTGCTAAGATTTGTGCTGGTCAATACATTCAGAAGATGAATAGTTAGGTGATAAAGCTTAGTGATGATGTGCAATTACTGAGAGCTATAACAAAACGAGTCTGTTTAAAAAGAGCTGCAGAAGGATCTTGTACTGATAAGTGCCTGCTAAATATTATGGCAGACAAAATTCTGTGCCGACAGGTGAAAAAAGTACACATGAAGAAGAATAACAGAAACTGCATGCACACAATTATTTGCAGTCATTTCATGTCCCTGTATTAAAACAAAACAAAAAAAAAATTCAACCCAAAACACTAAGCAGTGACTAAAAATACAACTTAGCACTATTAGGAAAGGAACAAAACAGAAGTCAAAATTACTTCACTGCATAAATCTAAGTGGATTCACATTTTGTCTACCAATTATAATAAAGACTTTCCTGCTCCAAAAAAGGGATACAGTCAAACAAAAATAGTGCAGGGAGAAAACACAAGATGTTCATAATGATAGAAGAGCTTACATGTGTGGCAGAATTGAATAAACTAAGATTCTCCAATATGGAAAAAAAAGAAAGACAGATGGGATTTTTATATGTATCTATTGAAAGATGAAAGCCCTAGAGATTGAAGAGGTGTTGTTTTAAAAGTAACATTAAAAAAATCCTAAAACTTTTGGAGAGAAAATAGTCAACCACATAACTTTTTTTTTTTTTTTAAGGCATTTTATATTCAATTTTCAGGCATTGAGGACACAACAGACATTATAACCTCATTCACCACCTTGGATTTTGGCTGTCTGTGCTCAACACCAATTCCAATATGGTGCTGCTGTAACCTTAGGTCAGACTGCTGGGAAAAGAGCTGTATGAGAAGCATTAATTGCATTCCACCACCCTTTGCTTCAGAATTGGATTTCAGTTCATAGCCTTGCTCTTGCCTGATCTATATTGCAGGTGCACCTGTGCCTGGCTACGTGTCTTGCTAATGCTGACCTGCTAACTTGTCTGCCTGCCTTGATTATTGCCCTGCTTTAACCAGCTTGTTGAAACTGGTTATTGCCACCTTCTCTGAGCAACCTGTTTAGGTACACCGGGGTGACCCTCTTCATGAGGCCTCTGCTTGACTTGCTGTCCCCTTCAACTACTGGCCCACACATAGAAAAATAATATCACAGGGTGCAATGGAAGGCAGAAAAAGACCCATGCCCTGTTCATCTTCTTATGACACAGGATGAATTTTATACTGCTTTGTATAAACATTGGAATGCTTTCTGTAGAGGGATGGGACCAAACTATTTTCATGGCCAAGGTCTACAAACCCTTGTCTAATTGGTAAATAGCCTGTATTTGTATTTTCTGTTGATATATTTGGTTTTGGTAAAAGGTGATTAGCTGATCTATCTATCTATCTATCTATCTATCTATCTATCTATCTATCTATCTATCTATCTATCTACACAAATGCATGCACAATACCAATTGTGGTTATTCTCCATTAAATGCAGTATTTCTTGATGCCATTTTATGAAGTTTTACAGCTTTAACACTTTTATCGATATGGTTTCACACAGACTCCTAAAGTTTCCTCCAGATACTCTGCAATCATCTGCTTCCATGTTCTAATGTAGTTTAATAAAACAGAATCTTGCTCTGACCAGAAAGATAACCATAAATTATTTTTAAATAGTTCTTCAGTGAAAAAGAAATCATTAAAAAAAAAAAAAAACAAACTGAAAACCAACACAAACCCCAAAACAGATGAAAGTACTACAAGTGATCATTTTGTTGGGGAAAAATGGTTGGGTTTTTTTGAGCAAAACAGTGAACTCTGGGAACAAATTCAAAAAAGTTAGGGAAAAACACTCACATATACTTTGGTAACTGTAGCTACAAGTTTGTTAAGAGGAAATCCATATACTGTGACATCAAATGTCTTATACAGATTGAACTCAATTCTATTGGATCTTATTGAAAATCTTTATACATTATTGGACATTCTGAAGCGAAGGTCTATTTTTCAGCAAGTGGAGGTTTACAGATGAAAAACTTTTTTTCTGAATTCTTTGCAATGCAAAAATTATTTTTAAATGTTTCATTTTTCTTAATTCAGCCTTTCCCTAAACAGGCAGACCAGCACTATTTGATTTTTTTTTTTACTAGTTGTAGGGTTTTTAAAAAAGTAATATAAACATTTAATATATAAAAAAATAAATGCTGTTTCCATAAATTTAAGATCAAGCAGTAAACATTATAACCATATAGAATAACCACACATGCCTACACTTGCCATTAAGAATATTTTTCAACATATGACTGTTAATGACAGCAACTGTTAAACAGCAATCTTACACCTATTCTAAATTTAGATTTTTGAAAAACAAAAATGACAATAAATCCTGCTATATCAAGCAGTAGTCCTTGTATATTAAAAAATGCCTGTTCATTGTTTTTCAAACAAACACCTGTCCAGAAGAGTGGGTTAATAGTAATAGAATAAGGATATGTCTATGGAAAACATGGCTTAGTGAGCCTTTGCAAAAGTTGAAAGTTTCTCATATGAAGTGTTTCCATGGGAGAGAGTTGTTGAGTTGTTTAAAAAAATCTACCTACATGTTTTAACTTAAAATGACTGTTTCACATTACTGTTGATAGACTAACACAGAGGTTAATATTGAGAATTGCCTGTATACATGGCCTTCATTAACACCATATAATTATACTGAGACTTCTTGAGCTTGACTTGTCAGATAAGATCTTATCTAGATGAATGATTTCTTCTTGCTTTGAATGCTTGAATGAATCTGAGAGTCATTTGGCACTTAGCAGCCTACATTATGACATGTTATCAGCCAAACAGTGCAAAGAAAAAATTAATTATTTCAAAGAAGAAATGCATGATAGAATTATTTTCAAATGTAATAATAGCTGTGTTGGCTCAAACGAGAGAAAAAAATTATGAAGCAGAGACAAGTCCAGTGAAGTAGAACATCTTTCTTCAGAAACTTGCAACAAGGTTACCTATCAGTGAACACAGCTGTCAACTATCAATCCCCTGTTGAAACATTATTTTGAGAAAGAAAGTTAAGCAATTCATGAAATGTTTCATTGTCCTCATCGCCATAAATTAATGAAACCACTTTTGCTGTTATTGTCATTGTCTTCAGGGTGTTTCTTGACATACTTTCTCTGAAGGGTAGTCAGAAGACAAATTGCATATTGAGATAAAATTGCAATTGAGATAAAATGCTGGGATACTTCTTATTGTCTTTTGCTATTTATTTTTTTTTCCTATTCCACCTTAATTTCACTCTCATTCTGCAGGTACATCATTCACTTGGTTACCTGGTTTTGGGCAGTCTTAGTATAGCACATAAATACAGTTGCTGTTTTGTAAGAAACCTCACAGACTTATGGGATTTTGGCCACTGCTTATAGAAGAAATCTATGTTTAGATGTTTAAATCTAGTTCAGCAATAATGGGATAAGTAACTTCCCTTGTGTATAAAGCACATTACAGAAATTTGAAGGATTCATTTGGTGATTTGCTGTAGTTATTTTGTTATAATATTACCTTGTTGTTTACCCTTTAAACTCTTCTGAACATAAAACACGTAAAACACAGAATTTGTTAGATTTTTTCACTTACTGTTCTTATCTCAATGAAGCATGGACTCACGGAATGAAAAGGGTTGGAAGGGACCTCTGGAGATCATCTAGTCTAACCCAGGTTCACCTAGAGCAAGTTGCAGACGATCGTGTCCAATTCCAGAGAAGAACACTACTTGTTAAACATGCAGTTATATCACTAAACATTTTTACACCAATGTAACTTTTTTTCTGTATTTGATGTTAATGTAGATTAAAATGGGGTGCAATTCTATGATGCCAGACACTATTTCTTTAGATACTGAGATCACACTAAGCTAAAACAAATACTCCTACCATCTCATATTGGTGTTTATTGTAACTCTTTAGAAACAGTTAAAGCAGAAAGACTTTACAGACAATCTCAGTTTTCCTGGTTTTTTTCCATTTACAAAGAATGTAATTAAATGTCTTTCTCCATATCCTCTCTCAGTCTTCATTGAATGCAATCTTTTATAGCATTAAAACTTCAAATAATAGACAGGTATATTTTTCAAAGCTAGCATGCTGCAATGTGTGTCCAATAAAGACCTGCCCATATAAAACTATCTTATCTCCCAGCTTATAACTGCAGTTAAAATAATCACAAATGCAATTTGATCTGTCATTATATAGTTATTTCAAAATTGAAAATAACATATTTTCTTCCTGCCATTTTTATTTAGCCCTTAGGTTAATTGCTAATGAATAATAGACTAAACCTCTAGACCTTATCCTCTTGAGAGGATACTAATGCCCTTTTGTCCTTTAATTTAATGCAGCATTTCTTTTGGTTTTAAAGAAACAAATACCACAACAAAAAATAGTCTATTCGTGTGTTCCTTAAAATTGTCTTAATTCTCACAACTCTGTAGAAAGTTAAATTAATATCAAAAAGAAAAGGTGTTGGTTGGACCTTTTCTCTCTGTTTTGAATTTTCCCTATCCTATTTTGCCTGTCCACAAAAAGTCAGTCCACTGAAGCTGTTTTTCTGTTTGGGGAATCTACTCTCTAAACACTTTTTGATGCACAGTTAAGACAGTTTTATGATTCAGTAACACTGAAACAGGCAAATTAATAGGACCTTTAGAGATTTGTTAATCAAACTTTTGAACTGTGGATAGTAGATAGTCCTTAGCAGTACTTGACATTTAGAAGATATAATACGTTACAATAATAGTTGAATAATTACTGTCTCAATATCTTCAGGTGCTAGGAAAAAACATTTTAGCATTAATGTGCAGACAAAGAAACTGAGGCAAGGGTTGCTGTGCAGTTTTGGAATATGTTACTGATTGGAAAGAACACCACTATCCACAGTGCATTGACTTGGGCATTTAGAAAAATAAACGGTAAGGTGACTTTGACAAGGTGATACTATTCCAGCTTTTATTCTCAGTATGCAATGTCATGATGTAACATCTGTTAATGAACACCTATATATTAGCTGTAAGAATGAATTTCTCACCAGAAATTTCTGCTATCAATGAAAAGATACAGGTTCAAGGGGAAATCCATTCATCTGCTTTGGATGGAACATTAGAGAGGGAATTTAGAGTATGCATTGTAAAACTAGAAACTAAAAAATAAATGAATATAAGAGCTGTAGAAATTTTATATAAATGGTAAAGAACTAATAGCTCTGGTAGCCTATGTCATTGCTAGGGCAAGTTTTATTGGTACTTTTTGTTGTTTGATTTTTTAAAGAATCTTTGGAAAAGAGAAAGAATGTGCATTCAGTATTGGCTGAAGCCAACACTTAGAGAACTATTACATATTAATAGTTCCACTGATATTTAATAGGTCATTCGGATAAGTAATGGCAATTTAAATATGTAGATTTGTAGGACTAGCACGTGGGTTTATGTCACTCTGAAGTTTACAGGAAAAATATTATTTTGCTTACTCAATTTTTTTTTAATATTTATTTCCTTAGTGTTCCATTATTTTGCTTCAGATGCAAATATTGTACTGAAAAGAATTTGCCAGGAAATAATTATGAAATTAAAACAAATAAGATAATAAAATACATAATTTTGCAATAACATTATCCTGAACAATTCTTTCTGATTGAGCTGATAAGATAAAATAATAAAACTGAAGCATTTTGAAGTCAGCTAAAAAAACATTAATAACATTATAAAAATGAGCTCCAGTTATAATTCAAAATCAAACGTGACCTATGCTTTGTATTGAACTGTATCTAACCATTATCATTCTAGTCTCTCTCACTTGGCAACCTCTTCTGCCAGTTCTCTCAGTATCCTCAGATGAATCCCAAACAGCCCCACAGACCTGTGAGTTTCTAAGTGGCAGAGTAGGGCACTAACTACTTCCTTCTGGGTTGCAAGGGGTCTTTGCTCCTTGTCCCTCAGGGACCTGGCTGCCCTGAGGGTAACTTGTCTTACTGTTAAAGACTAATAAGGCATTGCAAAGTAGGCATTAAGTACTTCAGTCTTTTCCTCATCCTTGGTGGCAATGTTCCCACCTGCCTTAAATAAAGAGTGGAGATTTTCCTTGGGCCTACTTTTGTTGTTACTTGATTTATAAAAAACCACTTTTTACTAACTTGAACAGGTTGTGTTTTCTAGCTGAGCTTTTGCCTTTCCAATTTTCTCTCAACATGAATTTAATGACATCCTTGCAACCCTCCTGAGTTGCCTGCCCCTTCTTCCAAAGGTCATAAAGTCTCTTTTTATCCCCTGAGTTCAATGGAAGCTCCCTGTTCAGCCAGGCCAGACTTCTTCCCTGTTGGCTCATCTTTTGGCACATAGGGACAGCTTGCTTCTGCACCTTTAAGATTTCCTTAAAGTATGTCCAGCCTTCTTGGACCCCTTTGTAATCAAGGACTGTTTCCCAAGGGACTCTCTGAAATAATGTCCTGGACAGGCCAAAATCCGACCTCCAGATTTCTTTGTTTTGTTAACCCCCTTCCTTACTTCACTAAGAAAACTCTATCATTTCACAGTCACTGTGCCCAAAACAGCCTGTGATCACCACATATCCCAGCAGCCCTTTTCTGTTTGTAAACAGCTGGTCTAGCACTGCATGTCCCCTGGTGGGCTTACTTAACAACTATGTGGAAGTTATCTTCCACACCCTCCATGAACATTCTCGACTGCTGTTGTGGTTTAGGAATGGTATTCCCTAATTTAGTGCTTCCACTAAAATGAAAGCTGCAAGCTGCTCCCCTCCCTTCGTCCCCTCCTGTGAGAGAGACAAAAGACAGAGATTCCAAATCAGTAAGGACTATTTACTGGAAACGGTAATGAGACAAGAAAACAAAGAGTAAGAACAATATTAATAAGAAAATTATATAAAAAGAGGGTGATTTACATTCAAAAAATGTTCACTAACTGCCCTGGTGCCAAGTGACCCTTGAGACAAAGAATGAAATGGCCCTGGACCTTCCATACTACCTTTTTCTTCCTGGCAGTGAGCTATGTACCCTTTCTTCTTAGAAGTGAGAATTTCTTATTTCTGCTCTCCATCCCCATGTTGATGTCAGTGATACAGAATAACAACCTAGACATGCCCACAGGGCTTCAGGCTCCGCACCTTCATGGCTACTGCAAAAAAAAAAAATTCTGTCCTGTCCAAAACCAGGACAACTGCCTTCTCTGTGCTGTGTTGAGTTTCCAGCAGATATCTGGCAAAATAAGGTCTTCCACAAGTAAAAAGCTTAACAATTGTGAAACATCAGCCAGCCATTTGTATAATGCTTCATCCACTTTCTATGGAAGTGTTGTAGTTGGTATGTTTTCTTCGGTTATGTCTTAATTTTTACCTTATAATTAAATATTCATACCTCACAGTGTGTGATATCATTATCATACTGATTCTGATTTTGGAGATGAAATTGAGAAATGTTAGAACAACATCAGAGAGCAAAGGGTTTTGAAAAACAACTATATGAATAAAGAGAAAAAAAAATAACAAAATTTTCTTGACATTCAAAGAACATCTTTGGCTATATTAAAAAATTCTTGACATGCTTTTTAAATTTCATTTGTTTTACTTTGCAGCATGCACAGCCTGCAGTCATCTGTAAGTTGACAACTGAATTCAGTTTGATATGTATTACAGACACACATTGATCAATCGAACATGGAATCCTGAGCCATCTCAGCAAAACAAGTGAAGGTTGAATAATTAACTCAGTTGATTAGAGCACGGTGCTAGTAATGCCAAGGTCGTGGGCTCAATCCACGTTCACTTAAGAGTTGGACTCCATAATCCCTGTGGCCCCCTCACAACTCAGAATATTTTGAGATTCTGTGAATTAATGTACTGATGATAATTTCATAATTCATAAGAAATAGCACATCTGTGGTACTAAGACAAGCAATTGCCTAATAACATGGGTATCCGCTTGTTTGATAATAAAAAAAACAACTGCAACAGGCATATTTTCAGTACAGAAAAAGATCATCTGTCTTATCAAAAACTTATGTCTGGTTAAAAAAAGTGCAACTATATAAATTATATAAACTATATCAAATAATTAGTGAAGTAGAATGAAAATAACACATTCTATGGCATGAACCAAAATGAAAAGGGGTCTTTTTATATTTGACTTTTTTTGTGCTTGGCCACCTTTTACTCAATACTTCTTATTAGTTTTCCTCTTCTTTGCGTGAAGGGGGATAGGACAGATAAACTGTTAAGGAAACAGTATGTTCTTTCTGGTCATAAAAAGGGTTAAGAAAATTATAGTAAAATACCACCTATTTGTATTACTGGGAAAAAAAAAAATCCTGAAGATAGATAGCATGCTTTATCTTACATTTTTGAGGGAATCCAGGATAATACAAAGGACTTTCTGTGCATCTGTTTGGGGTGAACAAACAGTATACATAGATTAACTGAGGAAAATGTCAGAAGATGTATTTTGACTGTATAGTACCAGCTCATGAACTGAGTTCAAATCTTCAATACTTGCTTTTATTTTCTTCCTTGTTTTTACATATGTGATTTTCAGAGATTTTTATTATTTTACCCACAATTTTATGTTAAGAGCATTTCCTCATGGGTCAAAATGAACTGAAAGTACAAATGCATTAAAATTATGCTTTGTTGGGTTCAGGTTTTCCTGTCCTTTTCTTTCCACTCATTACCATGCTCATGTGTCTTTGATTCACCAAATGTAAGAGCAAATTTTACAACCTAATTCTTCAAGATAGCATAGTATGTTACTTACAGAAATTAAAAAAAAAAAAGAAAAAAGAAAATACAATATTTCCTTTATTTTTCTATCCAGTGGAAATCAAATTTCCAGGTATAGGGATGAACTACTAAAAACCAGTTTCTTCATTAAACTAGTCCACTTATTATTCTCTGCTGAGAATTTCATGTGAATAGTTTCTTGTAATATAATACCTGTAAAAATAATCTTTTTGCTATTTAATACAATGATGGTTTTTGCAGATTGTTTTACAGCTGATTGGTTGCTGTGTTCTACTTAAAGAACACAAGGGCCCACATGCCTCCATAGTGCTCTGGAGATATGCTCTGGAGATATTCTCTGTATCTCCCATATCTGGTCATAATTCAAAACCAGAATTATTACCTAAATCAAAAAACTTCTAAAACACTTATTTCATAAATCAGTGAGAAAACATGGTGTCCTGGTTTCAGCTAGGGTAGAGTTAATTTCTTCTCAGTAGCTATTACAGTGCTGTGTTTTGGACTTGGAATGAGAATAGTGTTGATAACACATGGATGTTTGAGTTTTTTGCTAAGTTGTGTTTATCCTATCAAGGACATCTTTTTCTTGTCTAATGCTCTGCTAGTGACAAAGTATGAAAAGAAACTGGGAGCAGTCATAGCTGGTACAGGTGACCAGAACTCACAAAGGGATATTCCACAACACAGAACATCATGCCTAGTATATAAACTGTGGGGAGTTACCTGGAAGGGAGCCAATCTGGTTTTGGGAAGGCGAGTCTGGCATTGTTTGGGGCGGGGTGAACAATTGTATAGTGCATCACTTGTTTTTCCTTTTTATTATCATTATTGTTATCATTTACCATTATTACTGTCTTTTACTTTATTTTCAATTATTAAACTGTTCTTATCTCAACATACAAATCTTACTTTCTTTCTCCTCCCCATTCCACTAGGGTGGTGGTAGGGAAAAAGGGAGCTGAGCAAGTGTCTGCATGATGCTTAATTCCCAGCTGGGCTTACAACAGAACACATGGTTTAGTTATCACTATATCTGACTCTAAAACGTCACTCACTTCAAAATGTCCCTGCTTCTTGTAAGTTTACAGGTACTTTATGAATGTACTTCCTGAAAGGCTGAACAACTGTCATAGGGATAGCAAGTGTGATCCTTCATATTTATCAAGTTATTCAAAACAGGAGAGAGGTATTGAAAAATTACCATGGTTACAAGTTCAATTATTGTCATCCAAACCAAGAATTTAAACTAAAAATTTATTTGTTCTAGAATTATTAATGAATATCTATGCAGTACACAGGCTAAAAATACATAATCATCATCATTATTATTATTACTACTGTTAATGATAACAATAACCACAATAATACCAGTAATAATTATAACAATAATAATAGTAATAACAACTACAGCATTGCAATCTAAGCTATTATTTTAAATGTCCTGAAATCCCACGTGCCTCATGCAGAAGTCAGAAGAAACAAATTCTCAATTAGAAAAGGCTTAACAATAGTTTGAAAGCTGACATTAAAGTTGAAAATGTCATGTTATCATCCATTCCTCTGCTGTACTTCTTAGAAAAACAAAAATTAAATCAAACAACCCCCTGCTACCAGCACAAAAACAAAAGCTACCCAAAATTAAAATCAAGTAAAGTGGAAATCATGAAAGTAATAAAAGATACCATTTCAAGGTGGAAAATCTGGTACAAATAGTTTAGGCAAGTCAGTGGTCGTAACAGGGAAGGGGGCAGTTGGACACATTTATTTCATAGGCAGGGTCAATGTTTCGATTCTGGTCAGAGAAGACTGAGATTTATTTGAACTACATACACCCAATATCTTCTATTGATTGGACTGCTACAGATTACTTAATTCCTACTTTAAATTCCATTTAAACATAAGAAAAAAATTCTTCATGCTGAGGTTGACTAAGCATAGGAAAAGGTTTCTTAGGTAAATTGTGGAGTTTCCAATCAAAATTTCCATTCAGATGCTGACTGGACACAACACTGAATAACCTGCTATAACTGACCCTGCTCTGAGCACAGAGGTAAGGCTAGCTGATCTCGGGAGGTCTTCTGCAATCTCAACCATTCTGTCAGTCTGTGCAGTTTTAAGACCTCTCCAGGGAAAGAAACTGTGGGTGCTACAGTCCCTACCTTCACAGAAGGCTGTGATAGAGTATTCTGGTTCTGGCTAGGATATTTTTCTTCATAGGAGCCCATATGGGTCTGTGTTTTGGACTCATTCTGGAAATAGTTTTGATAACACAAGGATGTTTTAGTTATTGCTGAACAGTGCTTACACAGTGTCAAGGTCTTTCCAGTGAATTAAGCAAAAGTTTTCTGTGTCTTTCATTTACAATAGACAAATTCAATGGAAGTCACATTTTAGGTTCTTATGATGTCTTTTGAGATCTCATAAAAATTGTTGCTAATTAATCATTCACTTCTAACTCTTATGGTATGTCATTGGGGTTACAGAAACTTCTTAATGATATTTAATGTATTCAGAGCACTAGAAAGCTAGCAATGTCTTTTCTTCTATCTACCATCCAAATAAATTTGAATGGATTCCTACTCATAATCTGTGTCTTCAAAACAAAATATCTGAGGCACACCTTTATCTCCCTAAGGAAAAAAAAGAAAAAAGGAAAATACAAAGAAACAAAAGAAAAAAGAATAAAAACCAAAACCAAAACAAAAATAGAAACAAAAAACCAACCCCAAAAAACCCAAATCAAACCAAACCAAAAAACCCCCACAAAACCCACAAGTCTGAAGTGCACTATATGGTTACTGTATGTAAAATACTGATTTTTTTTTTTTTTTTAAACTAGTGGCATGACTAAAATAATCTTCCATCTACCCTGTCCTTTACGGGACATTTTACTATGAAAGATCTCTGCATAGACTACAATTAGTATTTAGACAATATCCATTGTTAGATCTTCTCTAAATGTGTTTCCAGTATACTCCCTGGACAACAATAAAGTGGATGTGACATGATTATGTGAAATATCACATAATGTTGAAACACACTTATATTCTTCATGACAAAAGGTAGATATATTTGAAAAATAATATTGGGACTTTTATCTGTGAATTACAATGCACCTTCTCATCTAGATGTAGTAGTTAACTCTCTAACAAGAGATCCAAAGAACTTGTCCTGTTTGGATATCAGAGATGTTGAAATGCAGGATAGGAAAAAAAAAAAAAAAAGGAAAACCTTTTTTTTCTCATTTTAAATATATTTTTAAAAAGTTTCCCACTTTAAATCTGCATTAGAGTATAAAACATAAATAAAAATATAAGATATAAAGTATTTAGAATATATTTAGAAATATATATTTAGAATATATTTAGAAACACTTTGAAGTATTTTTCAATTTTTTAAGTTATATATAGATATAACACTATGATTTTTGAACAAAAACCGCATTGCTATGCACCAGTTCAATAATGAAAACCATAGATAAAATTGAAACTCTATGTCTCTGCATAGCAGACATATAGTATTTGGCCACACTAGTGTAGAAGAAATATACTGCTACAAGTCTGTTTTATCTTCTTTTAGAACATAGCAACATCAAAAACCAACAAAGAATATAAAAATTAAACAGGCATTTTCAAATTAACATTTGTAGGAACTAAATTTTTCTGCTCTAACACTGATATTTACACGGAGCATAATTAATACTTTCAGAGAACTAACAAGGAATCTTATGGAAACTTAGTTCATAACTGTATTAAAATATTTAGTTGGGTGTTTCAATGTTAAAATGAAGAGGCATTAATTAGACATGGGAGATCTGAAAATGGACAAGAGATATCCTTGGATTCCCAAAATAGCTAATAAGATTTCTGATGGAGAGTGAGAGAGCCTACAAAGGGGTATGCAGAAAATTAAGAATTACTCAGTGGTTTTGCACAAAAGCTGATGCCGTTTCTCAGCAACATAAGCCAGATGCAGACAATGAGACACATAGAATTTATACCTTTGAAACTTTATTTAAAATTTTTTAATTGTTTTATTAGATTAGATACCTGTGTCAATTAAACTCTGAAGTCTGTTTAATTGTTATAACTATTAAAGGATGGAAACCTAAAAAGGCCTGGGTTTTGCAAGCAGGGCACTGAGACACTAAAATGAAATAGCAGTGGAATTTGTAACCTGAACTTATGGAATCAGTCCACTGTGAAAAAGATGGGAAAGACTGGAACTAAGTCAACAGAAAATGTTAAGAAAACAGCAAGGATTAAGTTCTACTCTAGAGGAAATTTTTCTCTCATCTTTCATGAGCACTCAGCTAACCTGAGCATTTAATTGTTCTAGGGCTAGTTTGAGGTACTTCCTTCTAATATGCAGTAGACATGCAATTAAAGCACTCAGTGGTGATATGGAGTGTGTACATGCAAATTAAGTATTTAATGGGGTAAAGAGATGGATGGTAGCTATCTTCAGTGGCTGTTTATCAGCACATTTATTCACAGGATCTGACAAGTTTCTGACAAAGACAAGTGTTTCTAAACAAAACAGAACGTTTTTCAAAGGATTAGCACAGATCAATCCATTTTAAAATACAAACTATCTGGTGAACTAGGTGGCCACTTCAGAATGATCTGATGTGGAGAGAGATCCCAGATTGCAAAGATAAATGAAAGGGACTGGGAGTGAAAAGACTCCTTCACAAATAAGTAGGTACTAGTAAAATTCCTTTAAAACTATGTCTGAAGTTATAGACATTGTAAATCAGAAATCAATAATATTTTTTGATCTTGTACATTTTTTGAATATTAATTTGACACTGCATTCATAATAAATTATGAACACCTAGAAATCATAGATGATGCTTTTTTAAAAAACCATTTATTATGATGGCATACTCTGTCATGAGTAACTTTTCCCTCTCACCAATTAAACCATTCAATACTTTTTTTCCTTTCCTTAAATTGCATATTTGTGCTCAACAAGAGCTCACTCAGTAAATGATTTAGAATTATCTTTCTGAATAGCCTGCTGTTGGTCTCCATTATCTTAAATTTGAGGTATTAAAAAAAAAAAAAGGGAGAGAGATAAAAGAAACATATATTTAATTCCATTTGAATCTTCTTATATTGTTTACATATCTTGATAGTGCAGGATGACTCCTGCAGTATGTACAATAATCAGCCATGGACATAGCTAACAGCAAATGTTTCTGGTCCATATCAATACTATCATATTGTGAAGACACTTAACTGGAAGAAATTTGAGGAGAGGTATTTTGTTACTGATCTGAAAACATCAGTGCTTTTGCAATCATGTTGCAGGAATTACCTTTTTGGACAGCAGTTCAATGTTACAGCAACCAGTTCCGTGGGATAGTACTACTTTTCTGCTACAAGTTAGCAGAGAAACAGTAAAGTATGAGACAGCTTTAGCTTTATCCAGGGATGTATGAATTAGTATTGATATAAGACATATATTTCTACCCCTGCAGAATGAAGAAACTGAAGAATAAATTCTGGTTATTGGATTCACTTTGATGTTTACAGCTTCTTCTGAATCTACAGAGGTACACACCGTACCTTAATGAGGGTTAATTACGGTGTCCTGGTCTAAATGTGAGTTTTCTCTATCCTAATAAATTGAGAAAGATATGCCTGTTCTGTGTGTCCTGAGAATATATTGCCAATATTTTTACTTATGGTTCAGTGTTTGAACTTATAAATGATGAAAAAGAGTTGTTATGAGTATGACTATCAAAATAATTGTAAGAAGATTTATACATAATATTTTGATAACTCCCTGACCTCCAACTGGATGCTAAAACTCACAAGTGAACCTAAATTTGTGTGTATATATAATTTTCTAAAGTTCAGTGTTATCAGGATGTCACATCTCAGTGGTGAAAAATCTGGATATTTTTTGCAACATAAATTTTTTCTGATCTGATTCCATAGGCTATCTGAATAGGCCAATGGACTCAGAGGAATCCTGCTCCTTTCAAGAAGATAAATATTTGACTTTTGTTTTTTTGTCCCACCAGTCTGGAACCATAAGTTGCTATACTGGGATAATTAGAAGGTGGATTTAATCAGAAGGAAAAGGCAGAAATGTCTTCAGCTGGTACTATGAGGCTATATCAGAATATTTAAATGTTAATTATTTTTGAGACAAATGTACTTAGAAAAAGCTCTAATGGAACATAAACAGTTCTGAAGGGTATTTTTAAATTTAGTTTTTACTTATTTTAAAGAGAGAGAGAATTAAGAGTCTAATCTGGATCAAATGGCTAGCATTCTTTTAGAAAATAACAGTTGTCTGGGCCATAATACTTATTTTCAATCTATATTCTATCACCTGTTACAACCAGCTTGTATATGGGGTGTGCAGCATAGCATTCTGATGATCACAGGTCTAAAGTGACTACAAATGTCTACATGGCCTAATAGACTTATTTTTATTTGTCATCTGAGGGTGACTTCTCTTTTGTTTCATCTGAAATGGCTAGAAAGGTCTGAAGTTTGTTCCATCAAAAATCAGATTGCATGGTCTTCTAGTATAAGTAAGGATGATGGCAAAATACAGTTCAAGAACATTTTCCTTTTCTTTCCCTGACAGCTTGCCTCACCAGAACAAATCAGTGCTACTAACAAGTGCTTGTAAAACAAGTAAATATTTAATTTTTGCACACTGAAATAACACTGGTAACAGAAAAGGTGGTAGCACAAGTAGAGAATTTTAATTACATCCTTTTTTAGAATCTGCATATTAAAAGATCAGACCCAAAGGGTAAAATAATTCACTAGACACCAGAATACATTCAGATATATTCTGTAAATTTCCTACAATTGATACTTATCTGTCTGTAGGAGCTAGAGATATCAATAGAGCTCTAATGACATTTCCAGAGACTGAGGAGCTCAGTGGCCATGGATAAAAAAAGGGAAGGAAACAGGAATTAACATCAAGTAGGAAACAAAGGCCTTAGGAAAACCATTAGTAGACTAGCATATACCACACACCAGGAACCTAAAACTTACCTAAACAACTGCTAGTAGAACTCAAATCTGGTCATGAGCATTTAATCCCTGTGGCAAAAGTTCTATTTGTTTCTATTTTTCTTACGTTGAAGAGGCAAGAGGGAAATATGCTGCAGACCACTCCCATGCAATAGTCTCTTCTGAATAAAGAGTACAATATGCTGTGAATTGAGATCTCGTATGCTGACATTTTTACCTGCATGACTTTGTTTAAGACTAAATAACTACTATTTCCAAGTGAAATGTCCATCTTTAGCATTTGAATATACCCATGTATATTTGGGTGTTTTGGTGCTATGTTGGTCCACATAAGATTATAGAATCACTACTTCAAGGTGAAAAAGTAGTGTTTTTTGAAGAATAAGCCCTATCTGATGCTTTTTATTTTGGATAAGTGAAATTTTTCTGCTAGATGCAGGTACAGTAGTTGCCCTCCTCTTGTTTTCAGCACAGTAATAATCTGGTATGAGAAAAGGAGTGGTTATATTCAGAAGGTTATACATCCATATGTGTATTATCTACATCTATAAAGTCAATATTGTGACTGTCCCCTGCTGAGAAAATCATCTATACTAAAAGGTAGAGAGGCAAAAAATCAAATGTAAACAGAAATTTCTTAGAAAGACAAAGCTTATTGCTGAAAACTACAACATTAAAGTATATAAAGGTCTCTTGGTTATAGTTATAGAAGTTCTTCCTTCCCAAAGAACTAGAACCTTTAAGGACCATTTGACACCATCAATCATAACATTGTTTCAGCATGATTACTGTCTATTATGATTACTGTCTGTTGTAGGCACAGTGTTCAAGGATCCTGGGGATGGTCAGTCTGCGGTTTCTCTTGTATAAAGCATACCACTCCTGGGTGACTGGTCTCATTTAGATTCAGGTATAATGAGAAATATTTGTATATTTTTTTATAGATTATATTTTTGCCTTATATTTTTTCTAGCATATTTCATTTTCACAGGGAAATTAAATGTAGGCTCTTCTCCCCCCCC